>JBCNYH010000006.1:9566903-9583179 GCA_039654325.1 Tandanus tandanus | reverse complement strand
GTGGAATCGTGATGATCTTGAGGGAACTTGGTGGAATCGTGATGATCTTGAGGGAACTTGGTGGAATCGTGGTGATCATGGCAAAAATTTTGACAGTCATTATTAATGATTATTACGATGTATTACGATTTGACACCACTCGTGATAGAAAGTGGGAAGCGCGGAAGAGCGCAGTAGAGCTTAGCAGACCACAACAGACCTTAACAGAGCGTAACAGACCTTGATGCACTATTGTAGGGGATCTTGATGAACTTGGAAACATGATTCCTCCAAGTTTCATCTTTTGGATGCGAGCTGCTTCCTTTTTATACCCCGATCATGCTCCCAGCTCCACACTTTTTTGAATCGCGGAGATTGTGGACATCGTGCCCCAGTATAAACCCAGGGTTAAAGATAAGGATTTTTCAGGATTTCAGGATTTTCTTTCAACACGATCCCATGAATGGATCACTACCAAAATTTAATGTTTCTTTTTCTTTGTTTTGTATCCAGCTTGCTAACAGAGGCCTAGCGATTATAGATAAAACTAGAGAGGTACCTCCACTACACAGCATGGATAATGCAGCAAATAGACCCTGTATGTGCACTGGTTTTAATTACCCATATGTTTTATGATATGTATTAGCAAAAAAAAAAAAAAACCTTTTGTTTGTAGAATTAACAAGATTGCTCAGGTTTGACCTTTCAATGTCACTCAAGGTCAAAGGTAATTGTTTCATTTGAAAGTCCATATATGGTTTACTGTTAGTGTTTCATAGTAACGGCATGTCTATTGGCACTCGTTTCGAAGTTATGAGCGCTCTACCTCCAAAACGTGATAACCTTGCTCTGAACTTCACCTTTGACCTTGACATCCCAAAATCAAATCATCTCTGGGATTCAGGTAGGCTAGTGTTCCCCATCTGGTTTGATGAAAATCCTTTCACGGGTGTGGTCAGGATTTTGTTCAGAGAAAAACTGATAAACAAACAGTCAGACAGGCAAGATAACTATCAGAGTTCACTGTGTCACGGGTGGATGATGTAAACCAGTGGTCTCCAAACCTATTCCTGGAGATCTACCTTCCTGCAGGTTTTATCTCTGACCAAAACATAACACACCTCTTTTAGCTGATCAAGGACTTCTTTAGGTAATAATCAGATGGTCAGATGAGGAGGATGAGGGTTGGATCCAAAGTCTTCAGGAAGGAAGTCCTGCAGGAACAGGGATGGAGACCCATGATGCAAGCACTCCAGTTTCTGCTGCTCTTTAATGCAAATACAAACATTTTGTTTTTGTTTTGTTTTTTTAAATTAAGCCTGTCCTTGAGGTAATAATGTTTAAATAACTTTTTAAGTGATTAAAATTATTTCTTCCCCAGGCCATCCTGAGCTTGGAATACTGTATTGGTATCATTGGAGGGAAACCCAAACAGGCCTACTACTTTGTTGGATTTCAAGGTGAGTTCCTAATCTGAGCTCATTTTTGCATAATTTGTGAATATATAACAGTTTAAAGCATTCCGGAGAGAAATGAACCTCTATAGCTGAAGCAGAGCTTATTTTCTGATGGATGGTGCTCCATCCATCATGTGCGAACATCTGTGCCACCCAAAGTAGCCCATTCTCCATCACCTTGATCTGCGAGTAGCAACCTTCAGTTGTACATGCTCACAGTCAATATTTACCCATTTCCATTTTAGCAATTTAAAACCCAGCTGATGGCAAGCAATGCATATTCTCTGCCAGGTCCTACCTGCCACATGCATCTATCATATGCAAATGATGCAATATAATTGGATGTTTGTGAAAGTAATTTTCCTGCACGGAAAATAAAAATTAAATGACAATCCTCTTCGCTGTGTAACGGATGCGCTTGTGCAACCAGATTGGAATAGAAAAAAAAAAGAGTTTAATCCATTCCGGTTTGTAAAGGACTACGCAAGGTGGGGGGGAAAAAATCCATGCCGGGGTTCATTTGTTAGGAGCCTAAGACAATCTGTGCATGACTTTGAGCTGCTCTGCATAGAAATTGAGGAAGGATATGCATTATTATAACCGTGGTGGGTGTTTTTTTGGAATAACTTGTCTTTTGTTTTGTCCTTGCAGATGACAGCTTGATTTACATGGACCCTCATTACTGTCAGTCTTTTGTGGATGTCAGCACAAGCAATTTTCCTCTGCAGGTAATGTGGAATTGCAAAAAAGCTGACCGCTGCCTAGTGATGTGAATTTAATAGTTTCTGTTAGTACTTAAGGGTATGAATTTTAAAGAAGCCCTCTGCACTCAATTACCGAACACACAAGAGTCGATTTACACCTCTATCTGACATCTAGGACATGTCTCGTATGGGAAAAAAGGCAAGCTGAATTTAAAATCTGTTCTGTTAGATATATCAGCTATTTCATACCCTGCTAGCATGTTAGATTTATTTATTTATTTATTTTTTGTGTTGTGGGTATGCTAAAGTGTTTTCACATTTTCATATGCGGTAAAAATGCAGCGTGACAGCCTGAAATAGCGATGTATTCCTTTGGCCTGTCTGTCACAGCTGTTCAAACTAGAAAGCTAGAAGAAGAAAAAAAATTTTTGGAAATGCATTTTACTTGGCCTAGTCGAGGCTTTTATTTGTTCTGTCTGGTTCACACGGACATGTGAGGATTTGATTTTGCTGCTACGGCGTGTAGTGTAGTGTTGTGGATATTATTCTCCTATAGCACTAGATCACATTAACACAGTGTTACAGTATAATCTTTATACATTTCATTACTTGTGTTTTGTGGGGTTTTTTTGTTTGTTTTTTATTCCCCCAGTCATATCATTGTCCATCACCAAAGAAGATGCCTTTCATTAAAATGGATCCAAGCTGCACTATTGGGTTCTACTCCAAAAGTGTTCAAGATTATGAAAGAATTAGCAGCGAGCTGTCAAAGGTGAGTGCCGTACTGAAAAGAACGATCGTATAGGTTGAAACTGGTGTGGCAATCAGTGTAAAGATATGAGGTGTGCTATACTCTGGTTGAAACGCACCCAAGTCATGATGTCATGATATATCATCGTTGGTACGGGGTCATGGGAAAAAAAAATTACACAAAGATACAAGTTAGATCGCATTTTGTGTCTGAAATACCCCCGCCAAAAAATAAATAAATAAATAAAAGAAATTAATAAAAAAATTATTATAAAAAAATTAACCCCGCCAACAATAAAGCAGCCACATTTGACATTATATACTCTAATTATAGGAAAATCTTTCTTATCTTAGACTTTCTGTGCCAGTCCACAGTGAGGTATATAAGTTTACTCGCCCTTATGATAAAACTAAAGAATACACCTACTGCAACAAATCGTATAGTGTGTTGTGTTTCATGTTTGCGTTGCATTATCACAAGTAACAAAAATTCCCTCATATGCTCAATGCTTTATGTATCATGTTACTGAAATATAATATATAGATTTAGGCACTGCCTAAAAGTGAAGCTCCTGATAGATGTCTCTTGATAGGTATTCGAGCCTGGGTTCACTTTTTACTGCCTGATTTCCGCTTTCATTGGTATCATCTGTCTTGGTAGTTTAAGTATGCATTTAATGTGCTCATGTTCAGTCAAGCTTCTGATTTCGGTGTTTGCTCCACGAACTGTTATTTACCTGCAAGTCTGTCTGCCTGCAGGAGTAAGACTGTGTTTTTTTTTATTCTGCGCGAGTTTGAACGGGAGAGTTCTATTTTTAGGAGCATCTATTTTTAGGTTTCAGTAATAAATCAGTTTTTTTTTTTTTTTTTTATCGCTGCCCATCGTCATGCAAGTGAGTAATATATGACAGGCAGTCAGCATCATTTCAGGCTTATTGTGTTTCCTGTGGTGGGCACTCGCAGACACTGGACAACTATTCAAGCCATGTTCCATGAGTATGTTTCTCCACTTGGGAACTCCATCAATAAAACATTTGGGTTTACTACTATTCTTTTTACATGACAGTGCTAATGAACTCTGATTGGTCAAAAAATGATTCAGGTATAATTCAAATCATTGGTTTATTATTTTATTACTACTCTCATTCCAACATGATGTTTCTATAGCAATGGCTTACACAGGGGCTTATATGATGGATGCCTTACATAGACTAATTAAAAAATTTATAGATTATAAATAAAGTTATATATATAAAGTTTATTTTTGTTTTAAGTTTATTTATGTAACAATTTTTTGAAAGGATTGTTCAATGTCAGCACTTTTTACTGCTCACCAGTCAGTGGTAAAGCTGCACCTTTACATTTTTATATATATATACGAAAGTGTTCAGGGAGGATCGCCTTGCAGTTTCTCAGAACCATAACAAGCTACAGTTTTGTTATCATTACTAAAAGGGTTTGTGACAGATAGCTGTTATAACATAAGTGAGAACAGGGATTAACTTGTTTTACAAATGTTCATCAAGATGAAACAAACTATATATGACTTTGGAGGCTAAAAAATGTTTACAGCTAATTTTCTAAAAACATGATTTTCTGTAGTGATGATACATCAAACTTTTCCTTATATTTATCTAGAGTGGCTCCACCAAATTTAGATTTGAAAATCTAAACTCATTCATTTCTGAACCGCTTAATCCTAATTAGGGTCGCGGGGAGGCTGGTTGGTAGGTTAGGGTAGGGTCGCTGGGTGAGCTGCACCTTCCCTTCCTCCACCTTCATGGCTGAAGTACCCTTGCTAAGGCACCTAACCCCCCGACCTGCTGTCCAGGCACCCCAATGTGTGGCAGCCCACTGCTGTGAGTGTGTGTGCTCACTGTCTACATGTGTGTGCTTACTTTGGCTGGGTTAAATGCAGAGTCTAAATTTCCCTTGCAGGATTACTACAGTATATTAAATTCAAATTATTACATAGAGCTATATCTACGGTTTTACTCACACCTCATACTGGGGAAAAAATGATACAGACTGAGAAGTTTGGTTGAACTGGGAATTACTGCAGTGTGTATAGAGTCAGTCAGCCAGCAGATGGCAGCATTTAGCTGTGCAAGACATGAAAAGTCTCGAGCAGTCCAGAGAGCTTCACTCCTTTGCATATTTTAGTGTTCTGCTCTGCTACTGTTTACATTTAAATAATCTGGAGAATTTTGATGACTTTTTACTCACTATATAAATAAACATGTCAATGCACGAACTAGGTGCTGCAGCCATCATCGAAAGAGAAGTACCCTGCGTTTACCTTTATGAAAGGACATGGAAGAGATTACGAACTGTCTGTTCCTGTCGAGAAGCGAGAGTGGCCCTTCATCAAAGACACATGCAATCCTGGGGCCACTGCGGGGGACTTTGTGCTGCTGTAAATGTCGGCACAGCATTCCAGAACGTTGTTATGTATGTGATGTTTCTGCATGATGCTGTTTTAAATGATTCTAACACCTCTGTACAGAGTAATACAGTAGTGCTGAATTTGGGGTTTGACTGCTCAAAAAGCATCCGTCATCAGCTCTATCTCCCAACACCTCAACTAAACACTGTAAACAAGCTCACTATCATATCTCACACACATTTCCAGTCAGGAGATATATATTTCAGGATGTCATGTAAATATGTTGGCAGATATTCAGACACTCACTCTAATTCACATTCAGTAATGGTACAGTCTAGTGTGTTAATTCATACTTTGTCTCATAGTTTGGAAACAATGAACATGATGGTTTATACCTGGAAGAGAAGAACCACACTCCAGTTTAACGGTCAGCTACGAGTTGCAACACTGTGCTAAAACCGAACAGGAAGCTGAGCGTATAAACTCAACACAGCCTTCAAATAACATGTTAGTGCCTCCTGGAAGCATGAAGTTTAGAGGGCTTATTCAAAAGCCTGCAGCCTCTGCTCTGAGTGCTTCTGAAATGTCTTGTACACACTGAGATATTGAAAACGTAGCATTTTTACTCTCTCATACACTGGTTAATATTTGATTGTTTTCTGATTTCAACTCTGTCTCACCAATTATGACTGGATAAGCGCTGCTCAAGTCATTATGGTTTCTGAAGGAAGTCTTCTCCTCATCCGTGCCATTGAACAAAGAATAAATAATATTGGACTGGTGATTTTTTTTTTTTTTTTTTTTTCTTTTTGGTGGTGTTGTTTTTGCTGTATAGTCTTTTTAAAATTAAATCACAGAATGAAGTCTTGATGTCATGTCTATTTTAAAAATGTGTTCTCCATAAAAATTTAAAGCTTTACGTTATCTAGCTTGTTGTATTTTGGTAATGAAAAATGGTGTAAACCAGAGTGTTTTATACTACACAAAAGCTATAACACTATTTTCTTTTTTCATTTAAACAAATTATGTAAAGAGGTAATACTAATATGAATGAGGGCTGAAAAACATGACACATTTTTGTTTTACCAAAATCAATTTTCACAGTGGTCGTTAACACTTTGTTCAACATTAATTTACAATAAAGCTGAAAAACCTTATTATATTAAGTATATTTTGTCATTTGTTGTCAATCGTTCATTCACTATGTTTAAATAACTGCTTTATCCAGACCAGGGTCACTAGAGCCTAGCCCGGGACATCACATGGCATGAGACAGGAAGGCATCTTTAATAGGACTTCAGTTCATCACAGCCATTTTACCACAGTTCCTTAAAAACATCACTTGGTGGCTTTCATGTGTTCTCATTTTCAGGAATGGAAAATGCTTGAGTAATTGTACTTTGCCGCTATACTTAAGTGTTATTTATCTCTATACTTCTTGGGGCTGCATGGTGGTACAGTAGTTAGTACTCTCACAAGGTTCTCCTTGTGTCTGTGTGGGATTTCCCCAAGTGTTTCAGTTTCCTCCCAAAGTACAAAGACATAGATTAGGTCAACTGGCTACCCTAAACTGTCCATAGGTCAGCATTGCGTCAGCTCCATGATCGACTGGGGACCTGCCCAGGGTGTACCCCAGCTCTCACCCTGTCTGATCGGCTTGCCAGTTTATTCCTTGGACAATCTTTGGGGTAGGTACCTGCCACTGTATACCAGGAACACCCCACAAGACCTGCTGATTTTTTTCGAGATTAATGGACCCAGCCGTTTAGCCATCACAAAGTGGCATTTACATGAAGTTCATTATATTGGCACCTGCCAAGCACTGGGATGTATAAGGCAGAAAGTAAACAGTCAGTTCTTGATTTTAATGTGTTGGAAGCAGAAAAAAAAAAGAAATTATTTAAATTTAAAATTAGCATGTCTAAGGATCCGAGTAACTTTGACAAGGACTGAGTCCATTCCAAATCAGCAGGCCTTGTGGGGTGATGCTGGTATGTAGTACTAAGTACCCACCCAAAAGGTGGTCCAAGGAAGGACAACCAATGAACTGGCAAGAGTGTCATGGGTGCCCAATGATGCATATGGGGAGCAAAGGCCAGTACATCTGGTCTGATCCCACAGAAGAGCTATTGTAGTTGCACTATACTGTAGTTAATGCTGTATACATTTGAAAGTGTCAGAACACATTGCATTGCAGCTCGTTGCATATGGGGCTGCCTAGCTGCAGAGCAGTCAGCTGGTGCTATTGTTATGGCTGTTTAGTGAATACTTCCATACACGTTGTTACACCCCTCTCCCAAAATGACACCCCCCCCCCCCCATTGCTTTTGTTTAGTAACAGTACATAATTAATATGTACATAAGTACATTTCATGTTATAAATAATTTTCTCATAGCCTTGGTTTAGCATTCAATGAGAATAAGCATCCAAAGAATAATTAAAAGTTAAGTATATAGATAAGTCTTTTTTTCTAACCCCATTTCCTGAAATATACAGAAACGCCCTGGGCAAGCCCAAGACTCGAAGCCAGGACCCTCTTGCTATGAGGCAGACATGCTAACCACTGCACCACCATGCAGCCCCGAAGTTAGAATTTGATTCCTGAAACACACTCAACAAAGTTAAAGGTGCCGATTAACTAGTGAGTAGCCTCACTACGTTTTACCTTCCAATATCAGTTCATTTTGTATGAACACAAAAGTTTCTTGTTTAAACCACTTTGGTGGTTTGGTGGTTTAAACTTTCTTTGGTTCTCTGTCTGTTTACAGTGACAAGACTGTGTGACCAGAGGAACGATCTTGTACATGCACTTGGCAGTACAAAGCTGAATAGTGGAAAGTGCAAAAGTCCTACATCAAGCATTCAGAAACTAAAGAAGGCATATGATGTTAAGTGACAACATGTGACAAAAAGTAATTTACTAATATCATCAAGCCCGTTGCATGGGTCTGTTACACTCATGTACAAGAGTAAGCAAATGGCTTCAGAAAGACATTATGGCTGATTACATTTTATTTCCAAGAGCTAACACTGTATTTCATGTTTACCAACCAACTGCTTACAGAATATTCAAGTAGTAGTCCTAAAATAATTGGTAGCTGGTGAGGTATAATCATTTGGTATAAAAGTAGCATCCTAATCTTTGGAAGCAAGGATGGGCTGTGCCCAGGATGAGCAAATCTCATAAGAGAAGTGTTAGTCAATTCAAAAGGAACATTTTTCAATGCAAGAATGCTGAGAATGTAGGTCTTTCAACATCTACAGTTGCATCAGTACCCATGGCATGGGTGAGTTGCATGTGTATAAAAGTATAATTCATGTGGAGGCAAATATTGGAATTGATTTAAAAGAGACGCATGTTGCCATCCAGGCAGTTATTCTTCTTGGGAAGCCTGTTGTCAGCAGGACAATGGCAGGAATCATTCTGCACAGTCTAAGAGCCATGTAGTTTCATAACGTGTGCTTGACTGGCCTGAGCAGCCCAGATCTGTCTCCTATTTAACATTTATGGTGAATTATGAAGAGAAAAAAAACTACAGACTGTTAAACAGTTCAAGTCATGTATGAAGCCAGAATAGACAAATACTCTGCAAACAAGTGCAAACCTCAGTTCACAAAGAATTAAAAAGGGAAATTAAAAGGAAAGATTATGTAAAATAATGGTAAGCATGCCTCTGTTGCAACTTTTGTTGGGTGTGTTGCAGGTATCAAATTATAACTTTTTTTACATTTAAAATACAATCAAGTTGGTCGGTAAACATATTAAAGACCATCGCAGCTCCAACACACACAACCATTCACACTCACATCTAGGGACAATTTGGAACAGCCAATTTGATTAATGTGCATGTCTTTGGACTGTGGGAGGAAACCATAGTAGCCGGAGGAAACCCTCATAAGCACGGAGAGAACATACAAACTCCACACAGAAACGCCCAACTTGGGACTTGAGCCCCAGACTCACTTGCTGTGAGGCGGACGTGCTAACCAGTTTGCCACCATGCCACAGTCCTTGAACTTTTGTCAGGTAAATAAAGAATTATCAAATAAAAGATGTTTTGTTTTTCAAGCATGTCGACGTGGTTAGTACTTCTACTTTATGTTCATTTTAATTATTAAGATTGCGGCACATCTATCTTGTGCATTTATACTTTCACTTTTAATGTAGTGTAATTTCTTAGTACTTTTCCATCTTTGTTTGTTTTAATGTTTAATACTGCTTGCAATAATCATGCAAGATGAATGTTAACTGTACATTTTAAACCCCCACTCACAATTCTGTAGGCCAAGTGGGGAAAATAGGACCTCCGAAGAGACAACTGCTTATTGTACACTCTTCAGAGGAAAAGAAAATGTACGTGTATTGGACTCAGTGTTGCCATGGTTAATTCCTCTGTTTCTGTTCTGTTTGAGAAATGCTTGTGCTGTTTCCTTGTTAAATCCAAATTCTTGTATTTAAAAGGCCATGGCCTTGGACGATGGGCTCTGTTTTGGGGAACAGTCTGCCCTTTTGAGGGCCACGGCAGAAGAATTGGCTATTTGTGTTGACCATGGCATGTCGTGAAGACAGACCCCATGGAGTACAATGAGCCCATCGAATTGCTGCGTTTTTCAGCATTTGTGTCTGTGATCAGTAAATTGACTCTGGGCTGTTTTTAGGAAATGGAGAACAGTGGAAGAGGAAACGGAGTGCTAGGGTAGAGGAATGCAGCAAGATGCCTAGATGCCTTTTTGTGAGTGTTACATGAAAGGGCATTTGTGCTCTGGGGCATCAGGGCTTTGAGGGGACTCTGTTCTGCTTGTATTTATGATGCTGTCTGTATGAATATTTGATTAATGAGTCATGATTTCCAGGGGGTGAATGCTGTATCTGAGCAGGACACCAAACCTCTGAGCTCAGTTTTAACACAGCTGCCAATAGAGGCATTGATTCCTGCAAATTCCTGAACTTTTTTTTTACATGAAAGAAGCGGGAAAAACACTACTGCTTGCAAATTGGACTGAATAAAGTTTCTCTCATTGCCGGATTTTGGGGAAAAAAAGGATACATCAATCTAGCTTATGTAATTTTATAGAAAAGCATGACCAAGCATGCAAACTCAGTGCACTGATCACATACTAAAACGATTTCATTGTTTTTCCAGTCTCATCAGAGTTGCATTAAAGGTGAACGAAGAAATTAATATGAATACATTGATTATTTATGTGAAATGAGTTTACATTTAGAGAGGCACGGTGACAAATTGGTTAGTACATGGTGGCACGTCCACCTCACAGCAAGAAGGTTCTGGGTTCGAGTCCTGGGCTCCTGTCCTAAGGACATTCCTGTGTGGGGTTTGCTTATTCTCCTTGTGCCTGCGTAGGTTTCCTCTGGGTACTCTGGTTTCCTCCCACAGTCCAAAAATAGGCTCGTTAGGCTAATTGGCTATTCCAAATTGTCCCTAGGTGTAAGCGAGTTTGGATGATTGTGTGTGTTTGCCCTGCGATGGACTGGCAAGGTGTTGAGGATGTTCCACACCTTCAGCCAGAGTCGGCTGAGATATGCTCCAGCCTCCCTGCTACTGTAGTTGAATTAAGTGGTTTGGCGAATGAATGAATAAATCAATTAATGAACAAATAAATGAGATAACGATTACTCAACCATTAATGTATGAGTGATTCAGGATTGTCAATTGTTTTTGGATGTCTAGAAGCTTCTTGCTGTGAGGCGGAAGTGCTTACCACTACACCCCAGCGCTGCTTGTTATACTGTTAATAGTTGAAATCCTCTTAGTTTCCACTTTATTATTCATTTAAAGAACAAAATACAACAAAGAAATTTTGTTTAAAAAAGCTCTTGTTAACTGAAATGGAAGTAAGATGTAAAGAGTCAGCTAAAAACAATCTATGTTAAAAAATAATTAAAAAAATTAGGTTACATTTTTAAGTGTAACTCGGGCTAATTCACTGAATCACCCTGATATGTGCTTCATTATGCTTTCAAGCATTTATTTCATAATATTATAATACTAATACCCGGATTTGCCATGATCTACCAAATTAGACCTGAAATACTTAGAATTGAAATACAGGTTTTTGTGTACAGTATGTCCTAATTGAAATCCACTACTCTAAGTGCATCTTTTCTTCACTTCAGTAGAACACTAATTCAAGCCATTGAAGGTATTTGCCCCAGTGGAGCTGAGACCAGTGCATTTATTATGCAGTGTCTCTTAATTAGTGCTGGCCATTTTGTGCTTAATGCTGCCCTGCTGAGGGCCTTACAGAGCAGAGAAACAGAGAAATCCACTCATGATGGATGATCCAGGACGTATCCATTGGAATTAAATTTGGACTGTTCTAGATTACTAGCAATGGGCTTTGTCAGTGTCGTAGCCCTCTGACTATACGCTAAAAGCTGGCATTTAACATGTGGTTTTGGCTCTTTTTTGGTGGAGACATTTTAGCTTATCATTTAACGTCACATGTTCATAATTGCATTTTTATTACTTTAGGGTAGACTAAATGGACAAATTGGTAAAAAAAAAAAAAAGAAAACATATCAAGAAACAGTTGAGGGAATCAACTAGGGGTTGATCTAGGGGTTTTTATTTATATTTGTATTTATTTATTTATTTATTTATTTATTTTAATCTTATCTTAGTAAGGGTTGCAGTGGATCCAAAGTCAGTCTTGAAAACACTGGGAATACACCCTGGAAAGTACTCCATTGAAGAAGACAACAACAACAACAACAATAACCAAAAAATAAATAAAAAATTAGCTAGCAACTAATGAAGCAGCTTAATGACATTGAAAAGTTAATTTTATATCTGTTAAAATACATAAATTTATAAGAGATGGCGGTTTTAATAGTATAAGGCATTATTTTGTACTTTTTTAATCCTTGCCTCAAATTGGATGACCTACAAGTCTGTGTGTATCTACAGACCTTTTTGGTAAGAAGAAAGTTTGAAGCAGGGACTGATGGCAGCGTTTGACCTTTCACACCAGGTGCTCTGTAGTGAGATTTATTTCTCACTGCTACCCTATGGAATGCTGGGTGTCTTGAAAATAATTGTTGCACTGGCATTCCAGTACCAGAATGTTAGCTGAGTAATGTTTACTCACACTGCGCAGAATGTAAATCTGAAGAGATTGTGTACATGTTGGTATAGTTATAATGAAATCATACGGACTGTTTCCTTAGTATGCGATGTTTCCTAGATCCTGTTTATATAGAAAGATCCATCAAGTGCATGATATTCTTGATGGACGAGATATTATTCTTAACACAGTTAGCAAGAAGATACCTGATTGAATTAAAAAATGATCAAACTGTGTGTGTGATGGGGGGGTCTGGACACGGGAAGGGACGGGACAGTAGGTACATAGAAGCATTCCACGTCAACTTCTCTGACTTTTTTTTTAATGGCTTAGACTCCAGTCCCCATACACACCTTTAGAGATTTTAAATCTCAGCAGATCAAGTTGTGTCTTGTTTTTTTTTTTTTTTTTTTTTTTTTCAAGATTCTTCACTGGAAAAGTTGTCTTCAACACCACTGAAAAAAAAGTTCCTTAAAAAAACTCCTGAAACTAATGATCGCAGCTTTAGAGGTTTGGCTGAGACTCAGCAGGGAAGATACCCAGCAGTGATGTCTATGGACTTCACAGACTTCAAGCAACAAATTTGAAACTAAATGTTAAACAAAACGGTTTGAGATAATAATCATTAGTCCTACTGGGTAATGTCTCTTAAAATGTATGCAGCTTTTGAAATATAGATATGTTTATGGTTCCTGTATTATCTTGATAATCACTCTTATCAGGTGTTCAGAAATGAAACAGTCACTTGTCCAGTTATTTGTGGCTGGCACTCTACTGTACTTTTTCCCATGGTACATGACTGTCAGTGAACCAATTAAAGCATCATTGCAAAGATGGTTCCATTTCATGTTTGTGATATTTTAACTAGTTATCTGTTCAAAAGGTTAGTTTTTGTCCATTCACAGCTGGACAGGTGGTGCTGGATCTCTATCTACACTACCAGTCGAAACCTTTAGAACACTCTCACTTTTTAAGTATTATTATTAAAATGTAAGTAGTTCAGCTCCAGTGAAGGAGCTGAAAGGACACAAAAGTAAGTGACATGTCAGAACTACTTAAGAAGAAAAGCACAGGATTGTAGGCTTCAAATCATGGAATGGCAGCACAGGTTCCAGACTTAAACCCCGTCGAAATGGACAGAGGGGAGACAGCAGAGCAATCAACAAGTGCAGCACATTTGTGGAAACTTTTGCAACAGTGTTGGGAAGAACTTAGAGAACAATATTTGATATCCATCACCGAAAAAATACCATGAATGTGTTCAGCTGTATTATATGCAAAAGGGGGCTACTTTAATAAGTCAAAATTTGAGAAAAAGTCATTTTAATCAGAGGAACTCTGATAAGAATAAGATATCATAGCCAAAGTGTGTGAACACCTGAGTATCACACCTGCATGTGGCCTACCCAATCCATTCCAATCCAATCCATTTTTATTTATAAAGCACTTTAAAAACAACACCAGTTGATACAAAGTGCTGTACAGAGGTAAAATATAAAAACAATTAAATACATATAAAACAGTAGATACATAAATAAATACAGTAACCATAAAACCATAAATAAACAAACAAATAAATAAATAATCAGGCCTTCCTAATGTCAGTAAATTTTAGGCTCATAATTGTCTAGAATGCCTTTGTATGCTGTAGCATTACCATTTTCTTTCACAACAATATTCCAGCATGACAATGCCCCTGTGCACAAAGCAAAGTCATGAATTGCCAAGGTTGGAGTAGAAGAACTCAAGTGGCCTGTACAGAGCTCTCACATCAACCCCACTGAGCCCACTGGATGAACTCAACCCCAGACGTCCTTGGTTGATATCAGTGTCTAACGTCATAAAGGTTCTTGTAGCTGTATGAGAACAAGTCCCCAGAGTCAAGCACCAAAATCTATTGCAAAGAGCTCCCAGAAACTTGAAGGCTCAACATGAATCCCTATCAGTATTAATCTCTAGTTTGAACCTGAGCTCAGGTTACTGTCTGTGTGAGATTCATGGGTTTCCTTTGGGTTTTTGGGTTTTCTCCTGCCAAGCTTCTACCTCCCAAAAACTTCTCAATGTATCAGCAATTTTAAAATGTCCCTAGATGTGAATTAGTATGTAGATATTTAAGTATATGTACATTCCCATCTCCACTCAGAGTTTGAGGGATAGGCTTCATATCCACCGAAGCCCTGACCAGGATAAAGTGACTACTAAATAATTTGAACATTTTCTGCTGCACACCAGCACACACTTAAAAGCACAATTCCTTCCTTTGCTACCACTTTTTTTTCTTCCAAAATCAGCAAACTGGAGCTTCCAGGTATCACTTTATGTTGTTCCATTTCTTAGCTCTGCACCAAGCTTTGCTGCATGCGAGCCATTCCCCTGCTGTGTTTAATCCCACACCTGTTCAGTGTTATCACTGTGACAACATGGCACGCCCTGAAGTTAACATTTGGATAACAGATGTGTGTGCCTATTTCTATTTCCTTTCTTAGTGACAGAAAATCTCGCTGGCGATTTCTTGTGTCTCTCGGGTGATGTTGTGTGAACGGCGGCTTCCTCATTCCATTCTCCTCTGAGGCATAGCCGAGCCCCCTGTCACGTTTTGCTAACTGAATGCATGGTAAAGAGTTCGGAGCGTGGGCTTGATGGCATCGCATATTGCCTACTGTTGGCCATGTCGAGTCAGCTGTGTGTGCTGCGATGCTGAGATGGAGACTCAAAGAAGATGTGCGTGTGTGCATGCATGCGTGTGTATGTGTGTGTGTGTGTGTGTTGGGTGGCTAGAGCATCTCGAAATCCTTAAAAACACGCTGACATTTATTTCAATGTGAGGGGACACTGTGCAGCATATCTGTCTCAGAAATACTCTTACTATCACTCAGTGGTGGTTTACACACGTAAAGCTACTGCACTCATGGATAAGGCTAAGCCTTATGGTGTTCTGGAGATTTTATAATCAAGCAGGCCACAGTGAAGCTCCAGCTAATAAAAAGGGATTTAACTGTAACAGGAAATGAACAGTGATTGTAACATTAGCTTACCTGATGTGATAGTCAGCCTGTTTTAATGCAACAGGAAATATCACCGATATATTATACATGGGTTAAATTTTTATTTGGTTTTAGATAGGGATATATTATTTGTATAAGACACAATATGGGAAGGAGTTAAAGTGTGGGTGATTCCATGATTGGGGTGCCAGCTTTGTCCAGCTAATTTATAAATAAGTATGGGGTGCATACGTAAAAGATATTATAAGCCCAGGTAAAGAATCCTTTGTATAGCAGCTGATAAATGTTCAGATTAATTATTTGAAACATTGACGAAACCAGTTTAAACCACTTAGAAATCAACACTTCTTGCTTGTCCCAGCCCAATATAATTATTTTACTTTTAAATATACTTCAGATTGTTATTTTTCAAAATGTGCATGTTCTTTATGCACATTCACACCTACAAAATATCTGGAATATTCCATAAGTCACATGATCAAGGAAGCTGCATTATTCAAATTTCCTAAAGAAAAAAGTAAAGTATTTTGTTCGAGGAAGTGAAGCATTTTCCCCTCTTTTTCTTGTGTATAGTAATATTGTGAAATAAACTGCAAAGCTGATGTACAATCCTGTTACCCAAATAATAGACTGAATAAATGACTAATAAAACAGAACAGAATGTCAATAATATGCTAAAAAAACAAAAAAACCCTCATTCCTGTTCTTCCTTTAAGTGCAAAAGTAGAGATCATTGCCTGAAATGGATTAATACATTTCTAAATTTCTTAGCTTTAATGTTGATAAGTTAAAAAAAAAAAAAAAAAAAAAAAAAAAAAAAAAAAAAGCGAAAAGGGAAGGAAAGGTAGAACAGGGTTTAACCCTCCCCCCCCCAAACAAGAGGCCCGGGTTCCACTCCCCATCTAGGG
>JBCNYH010000006.1:9528616-9540081 GCA_039654325.1 Tandanus tandanus | reverse complement strand
ATATATATAGTGCATTATGAAATATAATTAGAGCTTATAAAAAGGTTATATTACTAACTCATTAAGAATTGTAAGTCCAGTTGTACTGATTTATAAAAATGTTTTTTACAGAAATCGTAACTCAAATTTGCCCCAGCCACTGGGATTGTATCCAGGCCTGACAGGTTTGTTATTGCTGTAGTACAGACTCTTAGACACAGTGATACTAACAATGCTTATATGAGAGTCAGTGGTTCGGGCCAGGGCAGGCTCAGGAAGGGGGGCTTGGGATGCATCAGCTGCACAGGAACAATAATCCAGGGTCTGGCCACCTGACCGAGCACCCAGCCTTGTCCACTGAATAACTCTATAAAATGGACACCTGCCACGGCGGTCACATGTATCACTGGGGGCCCTCAGTGAACGCAGGCCAGGACAATTGGCCAGTAGTCACGGCTAGTTGCCTGCTGATATATCAGATGTGATCTCCCTCCATGCAGGGTTCAACACCCCAGCCAAATGCTGGAGTTATTTGTTCTTGTCATTAAACTAAACTTTATTGTGACCCTCCGAGGCTGTTATTGCACCGGTAGCACTTCTGCCTGACTGGACTTCATCATTCGCACTGTCTATGAATCTCGCAGGCTTTGCCATTGCACATCAGTGAGCTATAATTCCTAAACACCCTAGCACACTCGAAAGGGGCAGTATGTGTTTGTGTGTGTGTGTGTGTGTGTGTGTGTGCGCAAGAGAGTTGCATGGGGACTGAACTGATATGACAACAGCATGGGTTTTTCAATTTGCTCTCATCCTGATTTGCAATTTAATAAACACTTTCATAGCATGCACACAGTTGGCCTAGAGTCAGCCATTTCCTCCACTGCATCTCTATGTGCATCTGCTCAAACATTTAGCCTTGACCAAAATATGCACTGGAGGACAGTGACAAATAATGTGGTTAATATTCTATACTCTTTGTTTAATATGCAGTATGATTTTTTTTCAACGCACAGGTGCTTCAATGTAAATTCATTTTCCATAAACTTAGGACATATGCATTTAACCACAACTACTATAAGAACACTGCAAAACTGATGTCTAAGCAAGGGAAAATATATTCAATATGGTCAAATATATCTCCACTATGAGATTACCATTTACAAAATATATTCATTCATTCATTCATGTTCTAAGCCGCTTAATCCTAATTAGGGTCGTGCGGAGGCTGGCACCCATCTCAGCCGACTCTGGGCGAGGCCGGGGTACAACCTGGACAGCTCACCAGGCCACCGCAGGGCCTTACTAAATATAAGATTTTTTAAAATAATGAAAATTTTATTTTATTACATTGGAAGTAAAAAATATTTTTTACAAAAATTAACAAAATTACGAATTAAAAGTGCTCGAGCCTCCCTGCAACCCTAGAGGGTTAAGCGGGTTAGCAAATGAGTGAGTGAGTGAGATAAGAGTATGATAATGTGTAATACACAACTGCTGCTAAAGCTTCCTGGAAAATATACATTAGTATACATATAATACTATACGGAAACATCTGAATGAGTAGGTTGAATAGACGCTGTTAGTAATATATATCACGATTAACTCGGATATAAGCACAAAGCACGCCTGACCTGTCTCAGTCATGACTAAAATATGTAAATATAAGCTATAAAAATCTTGTTTTAGTTTGTTTTTCTTTATATTTCGGTGTAGTATATACTACTACACTACTAATAGTGAAATAAAGTGAAATGAGAGTAAGGGACATTAATACTATTTACCTTAACAAACAACACAAAAGTATTGGTTTTAAACACAAATGTAATTGAATTATGGAATAAAAGAAATATGCTGTGGAAATTAAATACACAATAGCATTAACCCTTCTTTTACATTAGTTTCATATGTATAATGTGTATAGTATAAACTGACTTTTTACTCTGCAGTGATAAACTGATCAGTTGTGCATCAGTCAGCTGAAATAATGATATTTAAATCTGTGTGCATATTAAACTATGCATTAGCTGGACACAGGACAATATAGAAGTCACATTAAATAGAGAAGCATGAAAACATTAATAGCAAAATAAAGTTAGGATGAGAGTAAGGGCCATTATTATTCTTTAAATTACCAAACCCAACACGAAAGTATTGGTTTTTATTACGAAAGTCGTCGAAATATAGAAAGTAAAGTGCTCCAGATTGTAATAAGGGATGTTATGAAGTGTGAGCTTGCTTTGCCTCAGTATTCTTTATTGCTCTCACCACGGGCATCCTTGGAATCATTTTTGTCACTCATCCTCAACAGTTCATCATCGCTCATGTTTTACAGCGCACCCTCTCGAAATGATGGTGACTCGCACATTACAATATGGGAAAGTAGCCGAGATTCAGTGAATTTAAGGATGCGATGCTGCGGACAAAGCATGTATATCTGTCAACTTATGGCTCTAGCAGTTAGACAAACATTAGCATATTTGGGGTATACTCTGGACAAGAGGTGGCTGTTTTTACTGCCAGTGTATTTCTGAAGGTTCTTGAAAGAGACAGTGCGGTCATAGAAAATATCAACTGCAGATAAACGAGCTGACATAAAACTGCAGTCCATGTCCTGTCAAGCTTGGGTAGCTTCCAAGCGGGGAGAGAGAGAGAGAGAGAGAGAGAGGGAAAGAGAGAGAGAGAAAGCTTCAATCCATACTAGCATTCACAATTTCTTCTTAAAATTGCAGCATGAGTGAAAGATTTCCTTTGTTCACTCATTTTTATTATAATAATATATAACATACTACAATATATTGTTGTATAATATTATATAAGAAATACTTTGCATCTGATATTAAATTTTATTGTAATTATTTATTGTAATTACTGATGTTGCTCTATATTCTATTCAATAAAATAGCAATTAATATAACAAAAGAGTTCATTGCATAACATTACACCATAATTATAAGATATTAATTATATATAATATTAAATAAATCCTGATGAAAGCCCTGCACAATTATTTCCCAACGCTGGGTTAAGTTCTGGATAGTTAGACTTAGTAATGCGGTTGGTCAGCCTTGCATTTACTGTGTGGCCTTGGCAGATGGCCCCTCTCTCGCAGTCACCTCTTTGCCAATGAGGTAAAAATGGCAAGTTTTTGCTCTTTAAGATGGCGGCACATAACCTGTCCATGGAACATAAATGTGTCGGAGCCTCTTGGCAAAGATAGATGGTGCCCTGCATGCTTGCCTTCATAAAAAGGTCTTTAAAGCCCCATCCTGATCCTTTTTCCCCGGGAAGCATTAGATTAAAGAACAAGGAGCTCGGGCTTGGTAAATGTAATAGATTGCCGGCGAAGGTTTCAAAGCGCTGTCCGTTTGTACTGGGGGAGAAGAAGAAGGCCATTATGCAAAAGAGTATTGCGTATGTGATCCACGCCTTTTCTCTCAGCCAAGAAAGACGAAGAACACACATCCATGTGGATTTGATTGCTTCTCAGGACGTCCTCACACACAGCATCGTGACAAATGCCTGGATTTTGACTGCTATTATGTCTGAATGAAAATTATTTATACATTTTTGGCAAAGGTTGAGCGCCTCTGTGGTGATTACTGCATGTTATAATGGGAACGGAGGTGTAAGTGAATAGCACGCCATCTGTTGAGTTATAGTCAGATTAGGACATGACTGTGGCCAAGCACACAGTGTGTGAGATGGTTTGCCCAAGCCTGTGACAACTTTGATCCCTGAGCAGACCCCCTCAGAGGCACCTAGCATTATTGATAAGCTTTGTGTGTATTGATGCATAACTGTGTGTGTGTGGAGGCATGTGTGAAGTGTGTGTGTGGCAAGGTGCAGGGCTATATGAGGTACGTACTGTAATATTTCCCTCCTGCATATACGAGTAAGAGTGTATGGAGCATTTTTATCCAGTGCTGCACGACACAGCTGATTACAATAGCATTGCATAGGTGATGATAATACATTCCTGTCAAACATTCATCAGCACACTGCATGAGAGATGAGTGGAGAAGAAACAACTCCTCTTTTCCTCGCATGCATGCACTACTCATATGAGCTGATAAGCATATGCCATATATTTTACAGTTATTTCACAACCTCTGATTGGATATGAATGCATAGCCTTGCAAGGCAATAGCTGAGAAGGCTGATAGTCATATCCAGTCAGAGGGAGTGGAATAACTGTTTGTTTCTATCCACTGGAGAAATATATTGTATATTTTTACTCTTTTATTCAAATTACTGAAAAATATATGCTTATTATCATCAAATAAGAGCCATTTAATACAGAGAGCTAGCCATACTTCTGGTTACTGCATACTTGTTATGACAGCCTATCCCTGATCACCAGGATCAGGTGACCCCGAGGACTGGAAGCCACTTCCTCGAACCAGGTAGATAAACTTGTGTTTATCTGTAAGTCTAATTCTTGTAATTAAAAAAAAGTTCTTACCATCAAATACTTTCATTCCATAATTTTTTGTTTGAATGAACAGAAGAGCTGGCTGGCCAGGGTTAGCTTTTAGCTTAGCACAAGTCATGACTGCTTCCATTTATTTTGCTTTTGTGATGTACCTATTAATGGTATATGGGGTAAGGTCCTGATAATAGGTTAGCCAATCAGAACACGCGGTGGCTCATGCCCAGAGGGTACGAATCGAATAATAGAGCATTTTATTAAAGTCATAGTAGTATTTAGCACAGCATAAGAAAGTACTTAATGATCTCACCATGAGTTATTAACTATCAAAGATTACATAGAATAGAGTCATATAGCATAACATGTTAGACATGTAAGTAACATTAAAATTGGAAGAATCTCATGAAAACATGTAACAAGAAACCATTCAAAACAATGTTAGGAAGCAGTTTCTTTCTTTCTTTCTTTTAAACCAGGTTAGGTTGTGCCTTTTAGAATAGAATTAGCAAATACACAAAATGTGGTTAACTCTAGCAATAGAAAAATAATGTTTCAAACATGAGATTTAGAAATTAATTGAAAAAAAAAATTTATTCTTCAGTATTTTCATTATTATATTTCATTAAAAAGTGGAATTACAGTAAGCTGGAACAGGTGTGTACCAGCTGTTTTATCAAGTTTATTCATGTTTTAAGTTGTTTATCCTAAACATGCATTAAGTACACACCAGTCATCCGTAACATTAACACCAAGCTGCAATGCACTGTATGTTCTGTATGTTCATATGTTCTGACTCATTTCTATTATAGCCAGCATTAACAGTTACAGCAGTTTGTGCTACAGTAGCTCTTCGGTGGGATCAGAACAGATGTAATAGCCTTTGCTATCTATGTGCATCACTGTGCCTTGGGCCACCATGACACTCTTACCAGTTCTCTGGTTGTCCTTTCTTGAACCAACTTTGGGAGGTACTTATCACTGCATTCCAGTAACACCCAACAAGTCCAGGCATTTTGGAGATGAATAGACCCAGTCTGGACAGACCCAGTGGCCCTTGTCAAAGTGACTCTTGCGCTTGCTCATTTTTCCCGTTTCCAACACGTCGTCTTTGAGGAATGACTATTCACTTTCTGCTAAATACATCTCAATCCTTGGCAGGTACCACTGTAACAAGATAAACAATGTTCTTCACTTCACCTGTCAGTAGTCCTAATGCTTTTTTATGTTATGGCTAATTGGTGTATGTTCTTGCAAAGGACACATTATCTATAATTTAAAAATGCCTGTACTTAACACCTTACTTACACTCCTTAATTTAACACACATACCTGTAATAAAGATCAACCTTATATTTTGAACCACCTTCAACATGTGTAGTTAGATTACAAGTCCATAAACAGCTAGTGGAACATGATTATTTTATTCCCATGCCCCAGTGACACCAACACTCCTACCCAAATCCATGCCAGCTGTACCCTCCACCTTTATCCTCTACTACATCCTGAGACGAGACGGCCCTGGAGGCAGTATGCTGTCCATTATCCCCTCCTCTGACAGATATAACCGCATTGCGCTTGGTCTCTGGGCTCAGGTTTAGGCCTGATTTGAATACAGGCTTGTTTTATGGAGGCAGGTAATTGGAAGAAGGTGATTTATTGCAGTGTATACAGGGCCTGCATCCAACAAAATATCTGGAAGCAGGAAATAATCACTTCCCCCGCCGTCATGACATTTATCTGGACACGGGTATATTTTAAACACCCCGCATTGACAGTGTTGACTATTAGCCACAAAATAAATTATTCACCACTTACAAGGGGAGAAAAAATGAGAAAAATCTCCTTTCCACGGTCATAACAGGACAAAACGGCATGCATTGGAAAGAGAAGAGGCAGTCATTTTTTGTTCAATTACAAAAGGCAAATATTTATTATTTATAAGTACTTGCCTTGTATGGGCTTAAATGTTATTTATGAACCTGTTGCATAGTGATTTCCAATGTAACTCATTATTTTTCGCCAGAGGGTGTTGTAAAGGAGCAAGGATATATTTAATGACACTCTGCTAGTCGGCGCAATTACACTGTAATCATTATGTAAAATGTGCTATTAATTAAACCAATTTTCTGCGGGGGAACATTCTTTTCTTCAGGGCTTCGTCTTCATCGCTCAGCATTGTGGCTCCTGTTTTTCTCCCTTCCTCTCTAACATTGTGACTTGGGCGCTTTCATATTTATAAAAAAAGAATTCATTAGTTCCTTATGCTAACAAGCCTACATTAATATGGACATGATTCTAACCATAATTAGATATTACTTAGACCATATTCTCTGCATCTATTTCAGGGGATGGCTATAAAGAAAAAATAATACTGGTTCATTCATTTCACCTAAGTAAAAGATCAAGTAAAGTTTCGGAGGAACTTATTAATAGCTTCAATACTTCAAAACCTAGTAATGCGATTCAAAAGCATTAGTCGGTTAGTGATCCTAATTTTTTGTTTGGGGACATTTAATACTGTTTCTACACTAATCCTTAAATAATTTACCCAGAGGGAATACATGGAATGTATTCTATCTGTACCCACTGGATATGAGCAATCAAGCGTTCTGATTGGCTAACCAACAAGGATATTATCCCATATACCATCAGTAGGTATGTCACTACAAAAAAGTGGTCGCTAGTCATACTAAGCTTAACACTAACCCTAGCTGGCTGGTTTTTTTAGAGTTAATCTACAGAAACCAACAATTTTTATGAAAATATTTTATTGAGAGAATTTTTTTTTTAAATTCAAGACTTGCATATTTTTTTCTCGACTAAATGCAACTTTATTGGCCTGCCGCGAGGACCTGGCTAACTGGATTTTCTGTTAAGCATTTGATATTATGAAGATATTTTTAAATATCTGGTTAAATTTATTTTTTAAACATGCACATACCCCCTCCATGACATGCAATGCCCGCCACCCGCCTTTTTTCGAACTGCTGCGCATGCGTATTTTGGGGGCGGTCTAACCCACTCGGGGGGAAAGCGCTATCCGCCCTCTCGTACGACGCTCACAGACGCCCATGATTGGCTGGTGATCACTGTGAGTGACAGGGAAGTGAGCGTATGCCATCCCTCCCTCCCGCGAGAGCTCGGCCAATTAGCTTCCATGGACTCCCGGTCGCGGATGGCTGTGGCATCAATCCGAATTCGAACTTGCGATCTCCAGGTTGATAGTTGCGCGCCTTATCGATGCGCCACTTGGGAGCATATCTGGTTAAATTTAATTTAAAAAATGCTTTATTCCTATATTATTTTATATATATAATTTTTTTTTAAATGATTTATTTTTTTTTAATAAATTATATTTTATTTATATTAATAAAATGATAAAATACTGTATTTTCTTTAAAGGTGACAAGGTGGCATAGTGGTTAGCATGTCTGCTTCACAGCAAGAAGGTGTTTCTGTGTGAAGGTTGCATGTTCTCCCTGTGCTTGCGTGGGTTTCCTCCAGGTACTCCAGTTTTCTCCCAAAGTCCAAAGACATGCACATTAGGCTAATTGGCTGTTTCAAATTGCCCCTAAGTGCGAGTATGAATGGTTGTGTGTGTTGTCCTACAATGGTCTGGGGAGCTGTTGAGGGTGTACTCCGCCTTCACCCAGTGTGGGCTGAGATAGGCTCCAGCCTCTTCGTGACCCTAGTACTAGGATTCTTTTAGAGTCCAGTGGATGGAATAAAACAGTTATTCCACTCCTTCTGATTATATATGAAAAATTTGTTCTTATACGATCAGAGCTGTTAAATATCACTGTTAAATATTACTTATAATCATTATCAGAATAATTTAGCATATTACACAGAGTACACAGAGTAAATGTGTTGTGTGCTCTTAATTTCACCGCACTGTTAATAGCATATCAATGCTGTAGTTAAAGCAGCAGCATCTTGGCACATGTTGATAGTTTTCACTATCTATTACCATTACATGACTGCAACAGAAACAGAGACGATTCAATACCCAGAGAGCGGCCATTTACATTGCAAATGTGACTGTTTGCCAGTTTGAAGAAGACAGGCAGAGAACTCTGAACACCAAGATCACGCCAATTCGCTCGTATAGACAACACGGGAAGCCTAATGTTTATTTATTTGGTGCCAATTTAAGGATAGATGTGTTTTCTATTGATAAGTAAACATTTCTGATTTCGGATCCCTGTACAAAAAGGCATCTTTAATGGATTAGCTAGAACACTGAACTCTTTTCTGGGCTTACGGTGGGCGAGAACCAAAAAAACCAACACACAAGTTTGCAGTACAGTACTGTGCAAGCATCTTGGGCTTAGGTTTTTAGAATAAACTTTTTTATAGATTTTATTTTATGATGTCTGCATTATTGAGTCAGTATTAAAACATTTTAGATTCCCAAAAATTAGTTTTTCAGCAGAAAATGTAATGTTACAGAAAAATATTTGCATGTCCGTACAGAAGGCAGTATATAAATGTAAATATGTGTTTTTCTATTAGAGAAAGTTTAATAAATCACTGCTGGTATCTTTGCATTTTCCTTAACTGTCTTTTGCTTAAAAAAAAAATAAAAATCTCATTTGCACGGCTTCTATCATTCAAACGGAACGATACGGAAGAAAAGAAAAGAACTAACCCTAAAATATATCAAAATAATTCTGTTAGTAAAGATGCCAGGCATACAGGTTTTGTTAAAATAGCTGAGGGAGATCATTATTGTTTCTCAAGCAACATTTCAATAGTGCCGTTCCCAAGAACATCTTCTGTAGTGGTCATAAAAATTTCAGAAAAACACACTGCGCCTGCCGTTATGTTCATAATGCACATATACAATTTGGAAGTCTTTTCTACTACCTACAGCTTTAAAGCTGTTAAGAGACCATAAACGCAAACATACACAAAGAGAAATATGCACACACACACCCCTCGAAATGAAAACACATCCTACAGCCTCATCTTGCCTTCTAAGCTTTTTTCAATCTGCATAATAGCAGGGTTTCGATTACAGTGAGCTGAATGCGAGGCGGCATCAAGCTTCTTAGCAGTGATCTGAATTACAATATTTATCCTGCCTGGTTTATTGTAACTCAACAGATGAATGAGCTGACTCCATGATAATCCATAACCCTGCTGCCTGGTGTCATCGCAGCCTGTTTCATTAATAAACTAACACCAAGATCATAATGACTGTCTCCTCTGAGAGCGAAGGCGAGGGCGAACTGTTGTACATCACAGCAAGATTATCTTCATCCTCCTTTCTTCGAGATGAGCAAATTATTAGAACACACTTCTTATCTGTTTGGATAAGCAGCAGGCAAGTGTATGATGGATAGCACTGTTTACAGATGAGGTGGGATAATATTAGGGCAAGCTACAGCACCGATCATGGTAATGAACCCTCGGCCAGTCAGATGCACAATGAGGGCCAGATAGATTACGCTGCCCACCCTGTCAGATTGGGCAATCTGTTCTACTGCTCCATATCGAGAGAGAGAGAGAGAGAGAGAGAGAGAGAGAGAGAGAGAGAGAGAGAGAGAGAGAGCACTTCTTTGTAAATTGTGGAGCTGTGACTGCATTTTACTTTCTCCTACACTACAATATAAACACAAGACTTCCTTGAAACTATGGACCTTTCCTCCAGGAAGCTGTTTTGAGTACAAAACATTTACTATGAATAACTAGCCAAAGATGTACTTCAGAATTATTGGGAAAAAAATCCCAACATATGCAATAATTCTTAAAAAAAAAAAAAGAAGAAGAAACTGTTTCTATGTCTACCTTCACCATCACTCACTCACTCATCACTCATTTGCCGAATCGCTTAATCCTACTAGGGTCGTGAGAGGCTGGTGCCAATCTCAGCAGAGACTAGGCAAAGGCGGGGTACACCCTGCACAGCTCGCCAGACCATCTCAGGACTAACACACACACAATCATTCATACTCATATCCACAACTATGGGTAATTTGGAACAGCCATTTGGCTGATTGTGCATGTCTTTGTACTGTGGATGGAAACCGGAGTACCCAGAGGAAACCCACGCAAGCATGGGGACTCAAACCCAGGACCTTCTCGCTGTCAGTCAGATGTGCTAACCACTATGCCACCGTGCCTTCCTTCACCATAAAGTAATGAATATATTATTTACATAAGCAGTTTCAATGAAAAACAAATCCATAATAAATGAAAACGAGATTTTTATAGTTTATTTGGATATATTTTATCCATGAGTCAGTCAGATGAGCTGCAGAGCATAAATGCTGTGTTTAATGCATTATATATATTGTAGGCAATGAGAACCAAAAAAAATCATTCCAAGTATATTGAGGTAAAAGTCTGGCTAATAAACAAAAACACTGAAAATACCAATTTTTCAGAAAAACTGAAAGGTGTCACAAATTTAATTTTTTTACTTTTGCAAGTAAAGGGTGGCCACAATAAATATTGACTTTTTTTCCTCAAAAAAGAGCGTGTTATTTTTTTTAATTATTTCTATATATTGTTGTTTGTTTACTTGTTCTCACTTGTTCTGATCCAATATTACATGAAATAAATACTTGAATAGAACTTGGTTTCTGATTTATCTTCATTTTATTAAGTGTATAATCATCACTACACACTACTGTATTTTTTTATTTCTTCACTCACTAAACCATTCCATATGGTTTGAAGTTCATTCATACTATGCAAAAGTAAAAATAAATAAATAAATAAATAAATAAAATCTTTCAATTTTTCTGAAAAATTGGTATTTTCAGTGTTTTTGTTTATTAGCCATACTTTTACCTCAATAAATTGTCGGAATTATTTTTTTTGGTTCTCATTGCCTAAAATAGCATTGTTCTCCAAAATAGCATTTTCACCAAAAGAAAATTTGTTTTACTTCTTTTTATTAGGAGCACTTTTAGACAAAAGTGGTGGTGTATAATCTTCACTGCACACTACTGTATATATATTCATTCATTCATTTATTTTCTGAACCGCTTAATCCTAATTAGGGTCACGGGGAGGCTGGCGCCCATCTCAGCCGACTCTGGGCGAGG
>JBCNYH010000006.1:9488147-9504970 GCA_039654325.1 Tandanus tandanus | reverse complement strand
GGCTGCATTGCCGTCAGCGTGTTTCTGCCCTGCGATGGCCTGGCGAGCTGTCCAGGGTGTACTCTGCCCTCGTCCAGGGTCGGCTGAGATGGGCGCCAGCCTCCCCACAACCCTAATTAGGAATAAGCGGTTCAGGAAATGAATGAATAAATGAATGAAGTTCCAGTGTTTTATATACTAAAACTATTAATGTCACTTTCCGTCTCTGGGTCTATTCGGCAACATCCACTTTTCCTTCAGTGAATAATTAACAATTATGCACCGAAGATGATGAGGATGTTGCATAATTTTTCCCGAAACAGAATGTTTATAATTGCTTTAATATATACTACCACCTTAGCAAAAAAGCACATTATCATGAGATTTTTATAGTTTGTTTAATTATAAGGGTTTTTTTCTACCATGACAGTCACAGATGAGTTCCCAGTGCAGGCAGGTGCAGAGCCTAAGAGCTGTGTAACGGCGCCTTTTTAAACCCTTACAAAGTTGTGGTAGTGCTGTGCCAAAACATAATTAAAAGCAAATTAACGATTAATGATTTTTATAGTATATATTTTAAAATGTTAACCACGACACTGAGGCAGATCAGGTTATCTGAGCTTTGACTCTGAATCTGTCTAGCTAATGGTGTCTGGTCTGGCCTGTTCAGCCTGCTCATTTAAACACTAAAGTACACAACTTTCCATAAAGGTGTTTACAGACAACACAGTAAAATAAACTAAATCAAGTCAACAAGTTTTAAAGTTTATTTACATATTTTTAGGTCAGGTAAACGCCTGACTTTGGGCTGGATAGCTCTAGTCTATGTCATCTTATGATCCGTTGTGTTTTGTTCTTGTTTAGTATCACAGGGGTACATCCTAAACAGCTATGCTAATAGTTGTTTTGTTCTATTAGTAACAGAAGGAATATGAAGGTGTTTTAGTATATACTACCAGAAACACAAGAAAACAACTTGATACGAGATGTTTTATAGTTTATGATTACAAATTTTGACCATGACACATGACATGAGACAGGTCAGCTGTTCCAAATTGCCCCTAAGTATGAGTGTGAATAGTTCTGTGTTGGGCCTGCAGTGGACTGGGGCGCTGTTCAGGGTGTACCCTGCTTTCACCCAGAGTCGGTTAAGATAGGCTCTAGCCTCCCTGCAACCCTAGTGGAATTAAGTATTAATGGATGAATAAAAAAAAGTTTCCTTTTGTTTCTGAATGAGTAGGTTGAACAGAACAGACGGCATCAGACACAGAGCTTTTACAAGGCTGAGAGCTCACCAGTCAGTTCTTGAAGTTGCTGTGTTGGAATCTGGAAAAATGAGCAAGCGCAAGGTTCTGTGTGACTTTGATAAGGGCCACACTGTGATGGCTAAATGACTGGGTCTATTCATTTCTAAACAACAGGTCTTGTGGAACGTTCCCGGAATGCAGTAGTAACGTAAATACCAAAGGTGGTCCAAGGAAGGACAACTAGTGAACTGACAAGAGTGTCATGCCCAAGACTCATTGATGAGCGAAGGCTAATACGTGTGGTCTGAATCCACAGAAGAGCTACGGTAGCACAAATTGTCACATGCTGTCTATGATAGAAAGGTGTCAGAACATGCATTGCATTGCAGAGTGCTGTGTATGGTCACACCTAATCGCAAACTAGTCAGGTGGTGTTAATGTTATGGCTGATCAGTGTATATTCTTCAGTGCATTATATTGGTATTTATAGTGAATTGTAGACATAACGCATTGTGAAAACAGGACTCTCAGAATGTGTTACCATTGTTTTCAGTGCGTGTAACTGTTTCTTATGTGTTTTACATGATCTCACAGGCTGATTTCTTTTTTTTCCATCTCTGTCTTTTTCTGTTTTTAAGCTGCATGAGAAGAAGAGATGTCCTTTGCTGCTTAGATTCTCTCAGCATCCCTCCTGCCAACAGTTTTCTGTGGGCTGAGAGGACAGCGAGTGTGAGATCTATGGGAGGTCAGTGTGGCGTGATGAGCCAAACCGCACAGGCTTTAACAAGAACCTTTCAAAAATTCAATTACAGACACAGAAATTAATAAATCCTTGCTTTGGAACAAGAATTTGTCAACCAGTCCATTTTTTTCCTCTTTCTTTCTGTACCCGGCATCTACTTCTGACCCCGGTCAATTACATTGCTTGTAAATAGTTTTTATACATGTTCAAATAATTGCTCATCCTAATGTGCAGCGATCTGTATTCGTCACGCTCAGCGAGCCACGGCCCCCATCAGCACTCGCCCGACCAGCAGGCCCCATTTGCTGAGGCTGTAAGTGAAATTGAAATTGAAGTTATAATTGATATCAGGGCCCATCACCATAATGGGTTCATCATAGCGCCATCTAAAATATTAATTTTCTAATTATGGATAAATGATCAGACAAGCTGAGGCAGCGGTACTGAGGCAGCCCCTGGGAGCTCCGCAGGCTGTGGATGGGAGGACAGGGCCTCGTAAAGCCCACAAATCTTTTCTAATTCTCCGCCGCTGAGCAGCACACGGGTTCTATTCGCTCCCCATAATGGATAAATAATAGTTAAGAATCAGGCTGTTAGGCTCAATTTTCTCGCCTTACTCGTGCTCTCTTTCTCTGCCACGCACTTTTTGTGTTTATGAGAGCATGTGGATATGTGCTCTTCATTTTTCCTTCTCTGTCTTTGCTGTTTTTTAAGCCGTTCTTTCTCGGCGTGATAATGGAGGCTTGCACGCTGGAGAGAAAAGGAGAATGCAACAGCATGTAATGATTATTTACAAAGATGATGAGGCTACTTAGCAACACATTTACATACAAAATTTGCACGTAGAGATTACTTGCCCTTGCGGTTGATATTTCTCGCGCCTAAACTGAGTTATCTGTTCGCAACATTAACCTTTTGCAAATGGCATCATCCATCCACTAAATCTAGGGCTTGTTAAATAGTCTTTTGTAGTGAGATGTAGTTATTTAGATGGTGACTCGTACCCGGATAAAGGGAGGAATTAAATATGCTCTGGCAGGACGTACATTTCGGTTTTATGTGGCGATACTTTGTGTTAATTGTTTCCCTGCACCTTGATCCTGTAATTAGGACCTCGCTAATTATCTAATTAGCCGATAGCAGAAGGGCAGGTTGACGGCAACAGTTCAGCCATCGTTCAGTAGCTCATTATCCTTGAGAAAGTCACTGCGTGCCCCCTTCCCTCCCCTTCCTCTTTGTGGCCAGCGGGCTTGGGGAAGAGTCTGGCTGGAGGAGCACACTGTTCTGCCACTCTCTGCATTTATCAAGCTGTCTCCTAAAATGGCAAGTTTTCCACATCACAAAAGCTCCTGTGACAGCCAAGTTTATATTGCAGTGGGAGCCCATATGGGTCAGGAGACAGAAGGAGGGGAGGTTTTGGCAGAAAGTGAGAGTTAAAGAAAGCCTGCAAATGGTCCTTTATAGGTGTTGGGTTAGAAAGCTAGAAGACAGGGTAGAAGAGAGGAGACGAGAGAAAACATCTCCTGACTGCCCAAGGCGGCTCCTTGTCCTGCTCAGGTGCAGAGATCCTTGTTCATTTTGGAGCTCGGTGGGGAAGCCAGACGGGACATAGCTATATCCCTCCTGGGAGCCGCCATGGGAACACCCCCATTCTTCCAGTTGTCTCTCTCCATCAACCCCCTGCATCCCATCCTGACTCTTAGGAAGTCCAGGCTACTGCGACACTGCACCTTTGTGTTGGTCCTGCCACAAACATTGTTAATCAGTAATCCAGTTTGGGTCTTTCTTTCTGTCTTTATCTTTTTGCTTTAGGACATCAATGCATAACAGTCTTGTCATGCCTTATTAAGCTGATTAACAGCTATTACCTTTTTGTTTTCTGACATTTTTCATGCTTGTAAAACACTGTCAGGAGTTTACCAGTATGTGGCACTAATGAGTTAGCATTAATGGCATGCTTTTTCATTTACAGATGAATTACTGATATTTAATTTGCTGCAGTTTTATCAAACCAAAGCTTAAAATGTGTTTATTACTGGGAACTCATTCATTCATTCATTTATTCATTCATTTTCTAAGCCGCTTAATCCTAATTAGGGTCGCGGGGAGATTGGCACCCACCTCAGTCGACACTGGGCGAAGGCGAGGTACACCCTAAACAGCTTGCCAGGCCATCGCAGGGCTAACACACACACAACCGTTCACACTAACACTCACGCCTAGGGGCGATTTGTAAGAGGCAATTAGCCTACTGTGCAATGGTTTTGGACTGTGGGAGGAAACGGGAGTACCCGGAGAAAACCCACGCAAGCACGAGGAGAACATGCAAACTTCACACAGAAACGCCCGAGCCCGGGAATCGAACCCAAGCCTTCTTTTGTCAGGCGGACGTGCTAACCACTGCATCACCATGCCGCCTTAGTGGGAACTACAGCTATTTTTTTTTTTTGCACTATCATTTTAACACTGAATGATTTTTTACTGTTTTATACTGTATAGATTTATACTGATTTATACTGGTCAGAGCCCATGCAAACACTCATTGATAAAAAAAAAAAAATAAAAATAAAAAAAAGGTATTCCCACTAGAACAATTTACTATATCCTGATGCTGATCTGGATGATCTACATTAATTTCTTTCACACTTCCCAGTATCCACCCCATCGCATGAACATGCTTATAGATGAAATCATCTGTGCCAAATATACTGTGCATGCATGCTGCCTATCAGTGGATTAATCACACAGCCACATCATCACACAGTCATAGTTACTGACAAACAGACAGGGTGTACTATGGAAACATAGTCTGGGACAATCATGGCTCAGTGTTTATGGCTGATTAGAAGGTTAGGGGTTCAAACCCTAGTATCACCAAAGTGCCACTGTGGGGCCTTTGAGCAAGGCCCTTAACTCCGAATTGCTCATTTGTATAAATGAAAAAAAAAAACCAAACAAACAGTAAGTCAATCTGGATAAGGGCTTCTTTTAAATTCCATTAACATAAATATGTTTAATCAGGATAATGTTGACCACCTGACTGCTGAGACGACATGAGGAAGAAATCTTGACGTGAACCAGATGCTTAAGGGAACCCATCCTCATCTGAGTGACACAAAATAGTCCAGTTGTGAATAATTACCCTTTTAGAACTGTGCTGTATGGTCACAAAGTGTAATAATGTGGCCAGGTCATAGGGGTTAGGGCTAGGTTTAGTTTATGAGTTTATGAGGTTAGGGTTAAGTTGTAGTATGTAGAGTTAGGTTGTAGTATGTAGGGTAGGTTGTAGTATGTAGGGTATGATTGTAATATGTAGGAATAGGTTGTAGTATGTAGGGATAGGTTGTAGTATGTAGGGGTAGGTTGCAGTACATAGGGGTAGATTGTAGTATGTAGGGTTAGGTTGTAGTATGTAGGGGTAGGTTGTAGTATGTAGGGGTAGGTTGTAGTATATAGGGGTAGACTGTAGTATGCAGGGTTAGTTTGTAGTATGTAGTGGTAGGTTGTAGTAGTAGGTTGTAGTACGTAGGGGTAGATTGTAGTATGTAGGATTAGGTTGTAATATGCAGGGGTATATTGTAATTTGCAGGGTTAGTTTGTAGTATGTAGGGTTAGGTTGTAGTATGTAGGGGAAGGTTGTAGTACGTAGGGGTAGGTTGTAGTATGTAGGGGAAGGTTGTAGTATGTAAGGTTAGGTTGTAGTATGTAGGGGTATATTGTAGTTTGCAGGGTTAGTTTGTAGTATGTAGGGGTAGGTTGTAGTATGTAGGGGAAGGTTGTAGTACGTAGGGGTAGATTGTAGTATGTAGGGGTAGGTTGTAGTATGTAGGGGTAGGTTGGAGTATGAATAAACTTATCAGATTAGTTATTTCTAAATTCAGTAGTTACCAAACCAAAAAACCAAACAAACATCAACAAAAAAAAAAAAAATCCAAGCAGCCATGTCTCACTGTCTGTGGTGAGGGGCATGTAAAAGAACCATTGCCGTCGTACGAAAGGAGTAGGCCATTGGACTGCCATCAGCATGTTTCTGTCCTGCAGTGGCCAGGCGAGCTGTCCAGGGTGTACTCTGCCCTCGCCCAGAGTCGGCTGAGATGGGCGCCAGCCTCCCCGCAACCCTAATTAGGATTAAGTGGTTTAGAACATGAATGAATGAATAAATGAAAAAACCCAAGACTGACATTGATAAAGACAAGCCGTGCATATATGTAAACGTTTTAAAATCCAACAAATTCACTGTAAGAAAAAACTCCTCATGTAATTAATAAAAACCTGGATCTATGATTAATAGTGTAATGAATGGCTGCCTCCATATAAAATAATTATTTTATTATAATGCCCATAATAATATCAATAAACCTCTTCTCCACATGACATATTGCAAATCCACCCAGGTTTGGAGAGTGGAAAGGCAATATACTGAGAAAAAATGCAAGAATATTTAGTTTATGTCCACATATATCACTAGACACAGCAGACCAGTCTACAGCCATCTACATTCACTATGACAGCCCAAGCAGCACAGCTCCCTTAACGTGACATTTAGCCATCCTTTTAAGTTGTATTTTTTTAATACCTTTTCTTTAATCTTTGGAGGCAGTCCACACAAAAAAAAGCCTTTGTCCTTCTGTTGGTAATTGAGTTTTCGAAGTTTCAGGAGCTAGTTGTAAAAAGCATCCATCTAGCTGAGGAGCTGATCAATATGAAGAAGAGGAGAGGAGTGAGCGATTGATTTATCCCCAAGCCGCTGCTTGCTTAAGGCAGTGCCGTGGTCTGAACACCACAGCTCCTTGGAGCTAGATTAACACTGAGACTCATTACCACGCGTGTAAATAAAGACGGATGGCCAGCAATATTCCTACAAATTTCTTTCCCATTACAGCAGGGCCAGCAGTAATTGCGGTTTGTGACCAGATTCCCCTGAGCATGCGTACAGTTACATTCATATTACTGCCCAGACAACATGCTGTTTGGCAACAGGAGTAAATATTTATCTGAGGAAAACAAGAACAAGCCTCACTAAACTTCAGAGATTATTTTTTGGGACTGTAACAAAATTTCATTTTTCACACTTTGAGTGTAGTGTGTGCTTTTAAATTTAAAGGTCAGATATTACACCCATTTTTAGACCTTTAATTTTCATTTCGGACACCAGTGGAGCACCAAAGTATGATTCTTAATCCAAAAATTACTCCACAGTTCTTAAGGAATGTTTCCCAACTCCTCCTGAAACGCTGATTTTGTTTGGCTTCCTCCTCCCATTTATGGTCTTTCCTCTCTCTGTGCCTACTCTGCATAGATTGGTCGTCTTTCTGAAGTGGGTTGCATTTCCGTTCAGTGCACTGAGAGACAAACCAGGATGGGTGGAGATACCACTGTGCATTGGGGGTGGCAGTGGGGAAAGGCCAGCTAATCAGAAGGCCTAGCGCGCTGTGATGCAAAAAATGGTGAAAACTTTGTGTTTACTGACAGCTCAAACTGCTCAGAGGGAAAACATAACCATACACTAATCTCATTATTTGACAATCTGGCATCGTCTAACACGGCTATTCAACACTCTAACAACATCCATGGGTCAAAAAAGTAAAAAAGAAAAGAAAAAAAAGCATAATATCTCACCTTTAAATGCATCTACCATTTTTAGTGAAAGTATAAAGTTCATTCATTCATACATTCATTTTCTAAGCCGCTTAAGCCTAATTAGTGTTGCGGGAAGGCTGGCATCTATCTTAGCCCACTCTGGGCGAAGGCAAGGTACACCCTGAACAGCTTGCCAGACCAGTGCAGGGTCAACACACACTCAACCATTCACACTCACTCTAACACCTAGGGGTGATTTGCAACAGCCAATTAGCCTACTGTGCATGTTTTTGGATTGTAGGAGAAAACCGGAGTACCTGGAGGAAACCCACACAAGCACGGGGAGAACATTCAAACTCCACACAGAAATGCCCTGAGCCTGGGAATTGAACCCAGGCCTGCTTGCAGTGAGGCGGACGTGCTAACCACTGCGCCACTGTGCCGCCCAAGTATAAAGTTTAATCTCTCAAATAAAAAATAGAGCATCAGTCTAGACTCTGGGTATCTAATGATGTTGGTCAATAATTCATTAATCACATTTACCAAGCAATCTGCTACTCAACAAAAACGTTTTCTACTTGAACATAAAAGAGTGTCTGTGTCCATATCCAAACTACTGTAGTGTCTATTATTGATTAAATGGATTGCAATCCTAAACTTTGTCATGCAGTGCCACTCCATCCATGATAAAATATGTCTTCGATTGACTTATTAAAGGCTTCAAATATTTAGTGAGAGGTTCATGTAACACTAATGTATTTATATGCTGAAGACGGCACTCTTGACACTTCTCCAGAAGGAGGATCCATGAAAGAACTGTGTGTCCTAGGTGCGCTGCAATCACTTCTTCACTTCTCATCTTATCGATTTCTGCAAGAAATATAGAAGCAGTGCTCTGGAGAGGACGGAGGGCTGCCCTGCTATTGAGTCGTTTTCCCCATCTTTTCAAAAAATCTTTAATCAAACTTAAAGTGAAATACTAACATGCCACTTGACATGACCTTTTAGCCCTTTATGAATCACCACGTTTTTAAAATGGTGCTGGTGACCGTCTTTTTGCCTGCACTGTGATAGATATTCCTTCTTCGCTACATAGCGGTGGAGACAGAACAGCTTCAGTGTTTGGTCTAATGGTTATCTTGGGCCTCCCGGCTAGTGACCTATGACAAATCCTAGACAACAAATCTATGTTTAAAGCGCTGCAGATATACTTCATTGACTTTTTCCCCAAGAATAGGACTAATCTTTTAGTGGTGGACATCAACTTGGTGAACTTCATGGGCAAAACACCAAAATGTGGATTCTTTAAAACAAAATTTAATACTGGAATAAAAATATAGGTCATGATGACAATAAAAAAAATCAATACAGTGGAATACGATCGATGCCTAACATGGCATTTCAATTAAAGAAGGTATGGAACACAAAACTGGAGGTGAAGGGCCATGGCTTTTTGAACTATGAGGACTGTAAAATGTAGTACGCTATTAAAAACCCAGAGCAACTTACTGACTGAAGTCTTTTATGGCTGGTCACTACATTATCATAGCCTAAAACACTACAATACTACATAGAGAAAAATCTAAACACAGCAAACAAGACACCATTTAATGTCCATTCATTATAAAAGTATTTTTCATTTTCAAATTTACTGACAGTTCTGGGAAATCTTTCAATCTGAGGATAATAGACTCAAGAGTCCATAACTGCCACAGAGCCCAGGGCTTTAAAGCACTCCATCTTGTCCAGCATCACCCGAGGGCAAGAGCCAGCTGAGGGTAAGATCTTCACACAAAGGGCTCATTGGGAAGGTTTAAGCCTTTAAAACAACATGGAGCACCATCATACTCACAGAAACAATGGCACACACATTAGTGAATCCCCAGCGGGCCGGCTGGCTTGCTCTGCAGAATGATGTCCCCATGGTGTTGGGCCATTGAAGACACATTTGTCCCAACTGTTCTTTTCTGTGGCTGGCTTAGGTACAGGGTTAAGGAGGAGGAGCAGTGACCGCAGGGTATTCGGCACAATTTCAACTCACACATCAATCTAGTTTCATTAAAAGAGTCTTAACACTCCAGGTTTACTTCATCAGCATTCCTGTAAAGACGAGCCTTATCATGAAAACAATCTGGACTTTCTGCATCCCCCCCCCCCTCCTTCTCTCCAATGGATGTAAACCAAATTTTTCTTGAACTCATAAGCCTGAAACTTCTACTGCCTGCCTGAAACATTATTATAGCATTGTCTAATTATTATTAGAGTATATGCCCAAAAAAGGGCTAAAACTTTAAATCAGCTAATAACAAACATACAAACTAATTAAAGGTTAATAGTAGTATAGAATTGTAAAATAAATTACCTTTTAATAAAAATTATTAAAGTGGATGTTATGAAAATAAAGTAAAAAATTATGTATGTTGAAAAAAATATTAAAGTAAATAAAGTATGTTAATTTCATACAGGAATTTTTCAAACAGCATTTATTGGTATAAACTTACATTAAAGATGCTTAAAAATAGACCTAAAGTAGGCGTGCTGTATAAAAAATATCAGATCTTTTGAAATTAATTTAAAACATATAATATTAAATATTAAATTTATTAAAATTAAATAATAACATTCATTCATTCATTCATTCACCAAACTGCTTAATCCTACTAGGGTTGCAGGGAGGCTGGAGCCTATCTCAGCCGTCTCTGGGTGAGGGTGTGGTACACCCTGGATACCTCGCCATTCCATCACAGGGCAACACACACATAACCATTCACACTCACATTCACACCTAGGAGCGATTTGGAACAGTTAGCCTAATGTGCATGTCTTTGAACTGTGGGAGGAAACTGTAGTAACTAGAGGAAACCCTCACAAGCATGGGGAGAGCATGCGAAATTCACACAGAAACATCCTTGCTGAGCCCGGGACTTAAAACCAAGCCCTTTTTTGCTGTGAGGTGTACGTGATAATTACTACGCCACTGTGCCGCCCAAAATGATAACATACCAATATTTAATTTAAATATGAATATATTTTTAAAAAATAAAAGCCTCAACGTGAACTCTTTTTATCAGTTAACTCTGAAGCTTTTATCAGATCAAGAATGATGATAAGTACCAAAACTAACCGACTATACAGGCTTTATAATGCTGAAGGAAATTCACAAAACATATATATTTAAATAAAATAAATAAAAATAAATAAATAAATTAAAGTTATTTTCAGAAGCAATAAAATTTCTGTTACAAATTTACATCAACAGTAATTTTACTTTTAAAAAAGAAAACATAAGGATGGTATGTAAATAAATAAATAAATAAATAAACAAATAAATAAATAAATAAGAGGAAGGAGAAACAAACCCCATACTGAACATGAACCCTTCTCCTGTGTTACATCTGAAGCTTCTGTCGGATCTCTCATCTTTTATGAAACATCCTAATAGCTTTCCTTTTCTTTCCCTTTTTTTAAGTGGAATATCATATTATGCCTAGAAATGTACAGAGAATGGATATGAAAAGATGATGTCTTTCATCAAAGATGGTGATCTTCCATCCATCAGACTAACTAGCCATCCATTCCCTAAGCTGCGAGCCTCACCACTGACTGTGTATTACTCTAAAAAGCCTCCAGCAGCTGAGGTAAATGATTCTGGTTATAATCCAAGGCACTTATGTGAATCAGAGGATCCAGATTTTGATAGGTTTGTAATGGACTTTTCCTCTTCATTAACTGACTTATAGGTCCTGGATTTTATGCTTTGTGGCTTTAAATTGAATAATACATCTCCGATGTTAAAGTAACATTCATATTTTTAAAATCAATGTTAGTAAAATTTTATGTACACTGTTGTATTTGTTGATAACAGCTGCTCGCAAATAAAACAGCAATTTATTGGTCCTGTGGTGTTTTTGTTTTGTTTTTTTCTCCATTATTAACACAAGCACAAAGGCGCACCATAAAAAACTTTAATTAAATTTTTAATTAACGGCAGTAATCAATAGGGTGTAACATAACATCTCACATATTTCCGGCGACACAACGGGAAAACGCGATCAAACAAACACAGAGGAATGATTTTTATGGACTAATAAATGAACATTCTCACTCTTCTCATTCTATCTTTAAATAAATGTGCATAAAGCTAATTATACATTTACGGCATTTGACAGACACCCTTATCCAGAGTGACTTAGATTTATCATTTTTATACAACCGAGCAGTTGAGGGTTAAGAGCCTTGCTTAAGGGCCCAACAGAGTCAGCTTGGTGGTACTGGGGCTTCAGCCCCCGAACCTTGGATCAATAAGCCAGGCCACTATACACTAAGCCACCACTACCCTACATCATTACGTAAAGTCAGAGACCTTGGACAAAGCTGCTTTGCAGGTATACATCATAGACCAACTTTGTTGATGAGACTGGGCGAACAAGGACACAACGAACAATCTTCATCTACCATCTCTGTAACTCAACGTTGTGTGCCTACTCTCGAACTCAATACCCACGCATCTGTAATAAATTGTCAATCCCTTCTTTGCCTGACCTGGTTCATTCCGAATATTGCGGAAGCTCTCGCCCGCGCTTGTCACAAATCGCTTAATTCTATTAGGATCGCAAGGCTGGAGAATCTCAACTGACACTGGTTGAAGACGGGGAGACAGCTCACAAGATCATTGCAGCGCTAACACACAACCATTCACACTTACACTCACACCTAAGGGCAATTTGGAACAGCCAATTAGCCTACTGTGCATGTCTTTGGACTGTGGGAGGAAACCAGAATACCGTGAAGAAACCCACACAAGCACAGGGAGAACATGCAAACTCCACACAGAAATGCCTGAACCTAGGACTCGAACCCAGGACCTTCTTGCTGTGAGGCGAACGTGCTGACCACTGCGCTACCGTGCCACCCGCAACCATATCCTTATTCTACAAATACGATTTATACACCCTTTATATAATTACACCAATAACAGCTATTTATTCGTACAAAATCCTCAAGAGTTAAGAGGAAGAACACAACACTTTCCTTCAAGCACTAAAACACTGCAGTTTGTAATAAAGTACAGAATGTTTATGGTCTTTCTGACGTGTTCTCTGTCAGAAACCGGACACTGAATGGAAAATAAACATTATTTCTCGGGGCTTTATTTGACGTTTGACTTTGAAGACAAAGATTTAAAGATGTTTCTCAGGCTGACTGTCAACGATTTGCCAGCTGTAAATTATCTGAAGGTTGTTGTTACATGGAAGGTGCATGAAATACTATGATTTATAAATGTGTGTATGTGTGTGTGTGTGTGTGTGTGTGTGTGTGTGTGTGTGTGTGTGTGTTCAGTGTGCATGGCATACTGTGATGGTGCATCAATTAAAGGCAGTAAAGTAAAACTTTCTCAATTGATTGAATAGGAAACAGTGAATTTTTTTTTAACCCCAATAATCAAAAGCAATATGGATAGCTAGAATCAGCAACTTCCAACTATGCATTATCCAAGCAGTCGTAGGTATGACTGTTCACATGCTCATGAATAATCATGCGAATATTTTTCTAGAACTGCATGCACATATGTATTTGCCAAAAAAATGTCCTGCACTCCAATATTTGTTGGAAAACCTTCACCGTTGATTACAACATGTAATCTCCATGGCATCGTTGCTTCAGTTGGTCAAGTAGAGGCTCAGCAACATTAACGTAGCAATAAAATGAAGTCAGCTTACGACCTGAATGTACTGAATGACCAGGTTATCAGGTTATGGCTGTGATCTTTGATCCTGTGGAAGTTAAAGGATTAAGTGTAAGTTGCATATGGGAAGAGTGGTGGTGCTCCTGCCTATACAAAAAAGTAATGGGACCATCTATGCTCTTAGGGGGTGATCACACTACAGGTGCGATAGAAAAGCGACTGACACAATTTGTTTTTTTGTGATAAATTTTTTTGCGGATTTTGAAATTCGTGTCAAAGTGTTTTGCAACTTCATACGCCAGCGAATATTTTGCAGCTTAAATATCCATATGTATTTATGACTGATTTGCCAGTGATTTGCGAGTAATTTGTGATTGGTTTGCCGATGTTTGGTGAAAAAAGTGAATCCCCTGTCATAAATCAGTTGTGTTTTCTTCACTTTTTGTCCTCAAACCTTCGCTTTTTATTTGTGCATTATCAGCGCTAACAAAATGTGAATAAAATCAAAACAATGACAAAATACACAGAATATGGCCGATGCCAGCACAAAACTTTTCTCAAACTTTCGCTGTGGAAGTCTCCAACTTGTTGCTTTTCCCTGCGAATGAAAAATGAATAATTTGTGAGAAAAACGACAACTGCGGACTGTTTGAGAAGAGTATGAGACTACTACATGTCAGTGCCTCATTTTGTGACTTTTGCAGAAATTTCAAACATGTTTGAGATGAGTTCACAAACCAGTTGACCAAAATGCGATGCCACGAATGTCGCAAGTTTGAAAATATTTTGAGAATGAAAACTGACAGCGCAGGTTGACATTTGTGTCAGTCACTTTTCTATCGCGGCCTGGTGAGCTGTCCAGGGTGTACTCTGCCCTCGCCCAGGGTCAGCTGAGATGGGCGCCAGCCTCCCCGCGACCCTAATTAGGATTAAGCGGTTCAGAAAATGAACGATGCACTTCTAGTGTGATCACGCCCTTAATTCAAGTATGAAAGCTGGTGAAATAGAAACAACATTGTAGTGGATGAACAGAACTGGAAAATTGAACACAATTCAGTGCAACATTCACCACCACCTTGCTCTGATATGAAAAAGAAAAATACTGCGCCAAAGACGAAAAGTGCTAAACTAGACCATGCAACTGTGCTAACATTTGCTCAGAACTATTCAGACCAAATATCCTTTCGAAACTGCTCAAACATTTGTCCAACCAATCGAACTGTTTGCAAGAAAAATTCACACTGACGGTCGAGGGCAATGATGAGAGGGGTGCAAGGGAAACTATTTGTCACAGCTGGGCTAGTCAGGGGCGTTAGGAGCTTGGCCTTTTATCACTGTCTGGCCTCCAAGTACAACACGCATACCCCATTGCACAGAGGCAACACAGCTGTGTTCACAGCCCCTACGCTATGTACACTCTCTCACAGAACACAGCCCTAATCCAGTCACCTCACATAGACCTCATTCACTTCATCTACATTCACACATTAAACACAGCACTGAAACAATCACTGCACCACCAACGAGACAGGACACTACTTGTAAAACCCTGATTACTGGATATTTGTCTACTAGTAAGTCATTAAAGCTTCACTAACTACTACAGACATGGCTCTAGGCATGTGACCAATATTTTGTCTCTAATGCTTGTGTTGTAAACCATACATGCAACTTTAATGTAACTATTTTTATTAATCCTCAGTGTTGCCTCATGCCGTTATGTATAATTCCTCTACTCACATGTGACCCATCACCACAAAATGAGGTATTAATATACCTAAACTGACTGAGTAAACTTATTGACTTAGAGTAAAAAAATCTTATGAATCAATTCTTAGACTTGAGATACATTTTTTGATATATCTTTGTTAAATGTGAAATGTTTTTGGGTCATTTTAAAACTGAGATTGTATGTTATTCATATATGTGATTCAAAAACTAAAAAAAAAATAATAATAATAGTGCAGTGAAATTAATTTTTGTGGTGATAGGTCACATATTTCTGTTATATGCTAATCCAACAAAATCTGATCACTAAATTTGGTCCACTTATTTTATTCTAATAGCTAACCATATTCCAACTCATCTGCAATTCACTTTTATTTATATACTGCCTTCAAGAAATTACATTGTCGCAGAGAAGCTTTCCAGAATGATTCATTTATACATTTTATGTCCAAACTGAAATACTATTAATAATCTTTAATTTCTTAAAAAAGGGTGTACTGGTTAGCATTTCCACCTCACAGCAAGAATTCCTGGGTTCGAGTCCCGAGCACAGGCATTTCTGTGTGGAGTTTGCATGTGCTTGCCTGGGTTTCTTTTGGGTACTTCCGTTTCATCCCACAGACTTGCACATTATGTGCATCCAAAGACTTGCACATTAGGCCAATTGGCTGTCCCAAATTGCTCCTATGCGTGGAAGAAGCCGCAATGTCTTTATGAAATGTCTATCATTTGCTTACTCCTGTAGATGAGTGTCAATGACCCCTCACCAGGTACGATGATATTAGTACATCCTGCCATTTTTTTGGTCTTGTGTAAATCTTCTGTTTCTTAAGACCTGACCTCAATTTTTATTTATTTATTTTTTACTTGTATGTACAACATGGTGTGCGTGTGTGTGGGTGTGTGTGTGAGAGAGAGAGAGAGAGAGAGAGAGAGAGAGTGTGTGTGTGTAGGTCGGTGTGCATCTGTTTGTGTGAAAGGGGTCTGAACACCCCATGTCTCACTAACTGTTTCCATAACCTTGGGACTGACTGAAGTCTACCTGGCAGAGAGTGAAGCCCAGCCTGCAGGCTGTGATTGAAAATTGCTTTATTGCTTTATATGCGATTCCCCATTCTGTTGCCAATCCCATTTATTTATGGTGTGGCGGCGCCCTGGTACACCTGCTTAGAGCTGGTGGAGATTACTTTTGGAAAAAAAGAGAGACACAGCCAATCTCTAGGGGCCATTAACCTGACAGGCTCTCTCTCTTTCTCTCTCTCTTTGGCTTTTGCTTATTCCCCTTTCTCCATCTCTCTGCCCCGACCCTGTCTTTCTCTCTTCTTCTTTCTTTTATCCTCCTACTTTCTCTCCTTCCCTAACACCCCTGCTCTGTTCTGTAAGGACTTCAGACGGCGATCTCCAGCAGCTGAGTGTACACTGTACTAATATTACCTCAGCCAATGCACAGGGCTGGAGAGTGGGTCATCTGGATGTGACACTCTTCATCATCTGCCCTGATGGTCTGTCCCAAGGTGTACTCTAAATGGCAGGATATGAGGCCTTGACGAATAGGTAGTGGAAGGTATTAAGGAGGATGTTGTGAGTTTGTCAGGGATTGCAGCTGTAGAGGAACACTAGGTGCTGTATTTTGTAAGATAAAGAAGAGAGAGAGAGAGAGAGAGAGAGAGAGAGAGAGAGAGAGATAGAGAGAGAGAGAGAGAGATTCTTGCTTCAAGTTAGCAGGTGTTTTAATTTCTTTTATCCTCATATATCAGAAATATATTTATATTATATATGGCTCGCTAGACCATCACAGAGCCAACACACACACACACACACACACACACACACACACACACACACACACACACACACACAC
>JBCNYH010000006.1:9445676-9461358 GCA_039654325.1 Tandanus tandanus | reverse complement strand
GGGGAGGCTGGCGCCCATCTCAGCCGACTCTGGGCGAGGACAGAGTACACCCTGGACAGCTTGCCAGGCCATCGCAGTGTATTGTAATTTATTTATTTATTTAGCTGTCTCCTTTACCTTAGGTTGTAAATTTTTTGGCTCCATTGTCCAATACAGAATGTTCCACACCCTTATTCACACCTAGAGGCATTTTTTGACAAGTGATTGGCAAATGGGAGGAAACCCACATAGACACGGAGAGAAACTCCACCGAGACAGTAACCCGAGCTTAAGATTGATCCAACGATAAATGATATGCATATTCAGTTCACCCCTTGCCACTAACATTTCTTGTATAGCCAGGAAACAAAGCTGACTGATTTCCTCTTTCTCCATCGCATGGTTCTCCTTACTTATATCTATAAGGAGAGATATAAGAAGAAATATTACAGTTACAAATACATGTAAGTATGTAAAATAAACATGCATGTTTCATTTAAATAGATCAAATCTTTTGTGACTTGTCCACAGTGTGCCCAACTTCTCACCTGGTATCAGATAGGACGGACTCCAGCTCACCTGTGGCCCACAATGGATAGGTGGTAAGGAAAGTGAATGAATGAGATTAAACTTTTTTTTTAATATAATAAACTGGCTCTACATACTGTTTAAAAAACAACCCTTTTATCTACCCCTGTTCATTATAACGACGATTTGGCTTGAAATGTAATTTAAGTCAAGAGTCATTTGTCATATGCACATTAAAAACAAGTGTTGCAACAAGGAATGAAATTCTTACTTTCATTGTCCGACTCTGACATAATCAAAACAATAAAATAATAATAATAATAAAAGAAGAAAAAGCTAAAAGTATCTGTACATACAGTATACATATAAAATCATATTATGTTTGCATTCATGTCTGAAACCACTCAACATCTCATGCGCAAAACTTCTTTTTCACAAGTAATCCATTATACATATTTATGAGAAATACATGTTTTTCCCAAATGGGCAAGGGTGTCCAGCACAAGTAAACAAGCAGATCTGATAAGAAATCAATGTTCAATAAGCACTTATGGCTAACAATTTCATTGATATGGGTGTAAATGTTTTCCTATTTGAACCAAAGAGGGAGGAGTCTTGTGGAGACAGTGAGATGTCACATTCTAGTGACTCCGAGGATGAGAATGCTGCCAGAGATGTGCGTGAGGGTAAATACAAAATGGCTTATGCAGCTATTTTGTCAACTCAGCTTTCCTGTCGTCAGTTGGTTTAGGAATACAAAAGAAATGTTTTTCACGATCTCTGTGCTTGTTGTTTTTGCAGCTCAGCACTGACCGATAATGTGTTACGATGCACAGGGTCAGTGATGCAGCCCAGCCAATCCAACGAGTTCGCGCCACTACCAGGCTAGAACAGCCAATGAAAAAGGCAACATGTCTCTGAGCATGCCCACTGTTGCAGCACTCGCATACACAGGCAAGGACTGATGTTGTTGGAAGGAACCGATGATGTTATACATGATTGTTTTAAATAGTTAGTAACACTAATTCACCACAGCTACTCTTTAAAGAAAAAAAAAAGAGTCAAATTATATTTTTGAAAAGGTTGCACACCAAGACATTTTAGCTTAAATTTCAGATCTTTTCATGACTTTAACTTTGCATATTTTGTGAATTTCCCAGTTTCCAATCTTCTCCCCAACACATTACAGGTCTCATGAAATAAACTTTTCATTCTTGCTAATTTTCTGACCAAAGATTTGTTGTTAGCTCCATTATTAAATTTTCATTTTGGGGTTTGGGGCAGCACGGTGGCATAACGGTCAGCATAGTCCCAGGCTCGCGCTTTTCTGTGTGGAGTTTACATGTTCTCTCTGTCCTTGCATGGGTTTTCTCCGGACACCCTGGTTTCCTCCCACAGTCTAAAGACACACATTATGCTAATTGGCTGTGAGTGTGAATGGTCATGTGCATGTTGGCCTTGCAATGGTCTGGCAAGCTGTTCAGGGTATACCCTGCCTTCGCCCAGTGTAGGCTGAGGTAGGCTTCAGCCTTTCTGCAACCCTAATAGGATTAAGCAGTATGGCAAATGACTGATTGAGAGAGAATTTGGGGTTTGGTCTTTTTTTGTTTGTTTGGTTTTTTTTTGTTTGTTTGTTTTGTTTGATATAATGATATTTTATTGACTAAAACGATCCAGAAGTCAAGATCCTTTTAAACCCCATTGCACTTGATAGATTTGTATCTAAATTATTATTTCTGCTTACATATAAACCTGGTAATATGTAGCTAATCGGTTAGTTCTCACTCGTTTATATTCATGCATTCTCTGAAAGGACACTTACAGACCAGGTTGCTGCAGGAGAAGTACAGGGAAAGTGCAGCAGAGGTAAAAGCGGCACAGGTTAATTACAGCTAATCTGAGAGCAACAGCTGAGAAAGCTTTTCACGGCATGTATGTGGAAAAAGAGAGTCAGGCATCTGCCTACTACTTTTACAACCAGCAGCATGCACGTGTGCCTTTGCGACAGGCAGAAAGTAGCTGACCTGCCAGAATCTTCAGCTGTGAGTGCATATCTGTATGTGTGTGTGTGTGAGTGTGTGGGAACAAGAGACAAGAGGACTGTCCAACCTCAACCCTGGCCTCAGCCGAACAGGAAAAGCTCTAAGCTGGCTAAAGTGCTGTCCTAAGGCTTGGGTGTCAGTCAACGCAAAACAAAATGTGGGACCATTGTATAGCAATCCTTAAGAAAATATGCATTAGGACCATATCCTACATTACAGAGACTTATACTGACGTGTTTATGGATGCACAAACACTGGCGCATAATGTACATCACTGTATATGTATAGCTTATTTGCAATTCCACAACTACACCAGTGTAATTGGTGGTGAATTTCTGTGATGCACATGCTCTCACTTTAAAGCACTAATAATATTCACACCCAACTTGAATATCGGTAAGGGGTGATCACACCAGAGGTGCAATAGAAATGCGACTGACGCAAATAGCGATTCGCGGTTGTCGCTTTTCCTTCTCAAATTTGTCGCGTGACATTCGCAGCATTGCATTTTGGACATGTGGTTCGTGAACTCATCACAAAAAAAATTTCCAACCTGCTTGAAATGTTGCTGCACATGTCACAAAAAGGTCGCAAAGTATTCATTTTTCATTCACTAGGAAAAGTGACAAGTTGGAGACTACCACGTGGAAAGTTTGAAACTTGCTGTCATCCGCTATACTTAGTCATCATTCGTACTTTATTTGCATTTTGTTTGCGCTATTAATGCATGAATAAAAAGCAAATAGTTTGAGAACAAAAAGTGAACAAAACGCGATTGATTTACGACAGGAGATTCGCTTTTTTTCATCAAACATATTGCTCGCAAATCAGTCACAAAAATTGTTGCGCTACTTTCATGCGGTATATGCATTTAAGCTGCAAAATATTTGCTTGCATGTGGAGTTGCAAAACATCTTGACGCGAATTTCAAAAATCGCAAACAAATCCATTTGCATCGACCACTTTTCTATCGCACCTCTAGTGTGATCACCTCCTAAGCAGGTCCTTGCTTCAGATAAGAAATCCTTTTGACTCTAGGTGCCTATCATTATCTGTAAAATTCATTCATTCATTCATTCACTGGACCACTTTATCCTACCAGGGTCATGGGGAGGCTGGAGCCTCTATCAGCTGACTCTGGGTGAAGGTGGGATACAACAAACATACAGTACAACCATTCATACTTACACTCTCACCTAGGGGCAATTTGAAAGAGCCACAATGCCTAATGTGCATATCTTTGGACTGTGAAAGGAAACCAGAATGCCTGGAGGAAACTCACGCAAGCACAGGGAGAACATGCAAACTCCATACAGAAATGCCCTCACCAAGCCCGGGACTCAAACCCAGGACCTTCTTGCTGTGAGGTGGATGTGCTAACCACTACACCACCATGCTGATGGTTATTAGTAACACCTCTATGAAAATGCTACAATATAAAAAGTATTTTTTTTAAAAAATAGTTTCAAGGCTAGGTACGTAAAGGTGCCATCAGCCTTGCACTATTGAATTGAAGCGCAGGTTGAAGGTTTTATGTGGAAGTGCTTTGCAAAGATATTACAGTAGTATAACCAATATTTACTCATATAAATCAGTAAAGATTTAGTGTGACACCATGGTTTGCAATCTGATACAGTAAGTAAAGCTCAGCGAGCAGCGTCATCCTCCAACTACGACCACTATGCTGATACAGAATATCTGACTAAACACGTGTGGATATTGATACTTTAGTATCTTTAGTAACATCCCAAAGCGTACTCATATAACTTTTAACCAATCATTAAGCCATGCATCCTCAGTGATATTTCACTTCTATATGGCATCGTGAAGCTAAAGACCAGATACCTTTTACAGTAATCAGTCATTTGACCTTTCGCTACATGAAATGGCTTGAAACCCCTTCAGACTTACACCTGTTTACCTCACACACACTACAACAACCAGTTCTGAACAAGTGTTTGAGCTCACTGCAGTGTGAAATGCCAAAGCATGTGCAGATTTAGGTTTCCCCGTCCCAGCACAAGCCAAAACGGGGTTTAGCACAGGAATCCAGGATGCTACAGGATGCTTTGATGCCTCTCAGGTTACAGAGTTGTTACCAAGACGAAGGTGGAGCGTGAGAGTCGAAACAGACGCGCCATGATGGATTAGTATAACCAGACTAATATGATAAGTGGCCTAATACTAGCTTTAGAGGTTTGCAGAGCGTCTTAATCTGTTGTGTTTAACACCCTCACAGGAATAGACCGGCATCCAAACACTTTTCCATCAGCTGCCAGAGGGGAAGAGGCCACCCTAAACCCCGGAGGCTCGAGCTTACGGAACATCAGTTGACGCTAGAAAAATACAGCAACTAATAAATCTAGTGTAACAGCCTGGCGAATCAAGTTTCTCTCTAACCCCAAGCTGTGATATATCAGAGTTGTTCCTTTTAGACTTGCCATTTGGGAGATAGAAGCTCCAACAGGTCATTTGTACAACTTACTTTTAAACTTTAATACTACTCGAAGCACAAATGGTGGTAGAAGGGAGCGTTGGCCTTTGCCGTGATGAAACCCACCCCAAGATCATTTATCTTTTTGGCAGGCTCTTATTTCTCCACTCCAAAGATTGTCTCAAATAATCAATGCCACAAACTTGCTGTTTATATTTAACCACCAACACACCCACCAGTTGCTCTGAAAATGTCAAGTGCCCATCACAAGACTCAACTAAATTCAGAGTAATAATGCTGTTTTGGGTTTTTAATGCTTGAATAGCCTTCAGGAATGCCATGGCAATTATGCACTGCAATCAAGGCTAAGGGTGGTCCAATAAAATATTAGCGTAACTTTTTTGGGGGCCGGAAAGTGCAGTATACATAAGTATGTTTTAATCAATGTATAATTATTCATATCTACTATTGTTGTGGGGCACAGTGGCATAGTAGTTAGCAGTCTCACCTCACAGCAAGAAGGTCTTGAGTTCAAGCTCTGTGATCAGTGAGGGCATTTCTATGTAGAGTATGCATGTGCTCCCCATGCTTTGCAAGAGTTTCCTCCAGGTACTCCAGTTTCTTCCCACAGTCCAAATACATGTACATCAGGCTAATAGGCTATACCAATTTGCTCCTAGTTGTGAATGCTTTGGCCCAGCCATGCAACTGTGGCAGCAGATGCATGCTGGTCCCATTGGGGTAAATTGGGAAGGTTAGGGAAAGACCTGGGGGAAGACCTGGCAACCTACCCTGTAAAAGTCACCAAGAGTTAAATTCGACCTAATATTTAATTTAAGTGAATTGGTCCAAATATACATCACCACAAAGGGCAAATAGAGCTTAGAGTATTTCCTAAAAGATGGCGTTTGAAAGTACAGTCCTAGAGTACTCATCATGGTAAAGCATAGATTATATGCTATACCTTTCCCCTGCCTGTAGGGGCTCCCACACCAGCTGAGACGGGAGATCTGGTGTTTTCTGACTATGTTTACAGTCTGCCAAATGTTAGCAGGCCCCACAGTTTAGACAGCACCACGATCCTTGCTTCTGACACCCTCTACTGAGCACCTCACATGCAAATATTATTCCGTGAACAAGGTATACTTAAGACTTTAGCTGTTTTTCTCATCTACTCTCTCGACACTCCTGTCCCAGTCAGCATGATCAGGACAGACAGACTGACACCGATACAGATATACAGAGAGTGAAAAAAACAAACAAACATGCGCCTGCTCTCTTGAAATACCAATGGGATCAAAATCAGAGCCCCTCCTCACTACCCCACCATATCCCTTCCCTCATAAACCATCATCTTTCATGTTTCTCGGAGCCATCACTTAATCACCCTGCCAGCCTTGTGCACTTAAGCAAGCAGAACATAATCTTCTCAAATTCGTCAGCTGGAAGAAGCTGCGTGTATTTTGGGACATGTGTTCAGAGTCTTTGTTTGACTCGTTAGGAAAACTGAGTATACGCTTACACTTCCGTTGACATGACTGCGGTATCAGCGAGTCGGCTTGAGTTTCAGCCACCCTTTGACTGACCCTGATGGGGTGGACGTGTTTACGGAGGTGTTTCGGCAAACATTTGTCCAGTGTGGCCTATGAAAACCGTAACGTAGTGTGTTTACAGTTACTGCTACACCAGTGCCTGACAGACAACATCCAGCAAACAGAGAGTGTATACTGTATATTATGCTAAGAAAAGTAATGTTTAAAAACTTGGGCTAATAGTATTTAAGAAGATTGGTGTATGCATGCGTGACCTAGTCTAAACACACATTTTCAAATTTTATGTCATAAATAATAAACATTATATAATAAGTATTGTTATGGACTGGTGTCTCATAGGGTCAAATCTATAAAAAGCTATGGATCTATGGTGCCTATGACCAAGGAAAAGTGGTTACTGAAAATGAATAAAGAAGGAATTAAACACAATGTTGGTAATCAGTGTTGAGGTGTTTTATGCAAATAGATGTTACTGTTAAAGTTTATTTATCGATTTATTCATTTAACTGAAGAAGACGTGTTTTATTTCTTTAATTCTATAGCAATTTACTAAAGATATTAATACTCAGTTTAGTAAATTGGTACTCTGGTTTCTTCTCTGGGTACTCTGGTCAACTGGCTACATTAAATTGCCCATATCAGTGAGTGCGAGTGTGAAAAGATGTCTGTTAGAACTACAATTCATTGGCGACCTGTCCAGGGTGTATCTTCCCTCTCACACAACATCAGTCGGATTGGTTCCAACTCACCCACAACACTGTCAAAAGTAGTACACAAATTAGATGGATGGAAGTTTAGGGGGAAATGTGCTTTCTATCAATTTACAGTAATGTTTAACATTGTTGAACAGCCATAAGATTAGTTTCTATCATGACAGCAGTTCCCTCATCAACTTCTCCAAAATGCTGATTTCTTCTAAACTTTTTTTCTTTTTTCCTTTAACCTTTCTCCCAAAATGTAACTTTGGTGGTAGTATTGTAATAACCAGAATTTGTTAATCAAGATGTCAGTGCACAGATTTGGACCAAACTTGGTGGGGACACTACTCTAACTGAGTCCCAGAGATCACTTGATTTTGACATGTCTGGGTCAAAGCTAAAGGTCAGAGCAAGGGCACAAAGTTTTGGAGATAGAACGCTCATAACTTTAAAAGGGGTGCCAACAGACATACTGTTGCTATGGAACACTAATAGGAACCCCTATATCGACTTTCAAATGAGACAACTACCTTTGATATTGAAAGTGAAAACCAGGGTCACAGGATTTTGAGCGCTGATAACCTTGAAACAAGTGCTGATAGATGTGTCATTACTATTGAACACTAATGGCAAACCAAATATGGACTTCCAAATGAGACAGTTACTTTTGACCTTAACTGGCCTTGAAAAGTGAAACCCCAGCCATTTCATAAAACCTTCAAATGAATGAGTTTATCCTCGAAATATAGAACATATCATAAGACGAGAACATAGGTAATTAAAGCCAGTTCTCAAATCGGACCTATTTATCCATGCTGCAGGCCAGAGGTACCTTGCACTCTATGAGTGCCTCTCTTTTTTTTTAAACAACACAATCATTGATCCATTTACTATTAGACTTAGATTAAATGGAGTGCCTACCTTACAAGACCCTGTGAATGAGTTGTTTCTGTAAAAAATGATTACATATTAAACTGAGTCCATTAATATAAACCACGATTTGAAAAATGATACCTGTGATTACCAGACAACCAGAACTACTGTCAGAGCTTCTAACTAATCAGATTAGGGAATTCATCAGCACAGAGGCAGATAACTGGTAAGTCTTAGTAAAGCTTTTATATACCTCATATTCATTAATCACCATTTTAGTAGATATCCATATTAGCTGCTTTATACACATGATACTGTACATACACATTTGTTGTATGGTTCCCAAGTGTCAACACAATCATGTGTGAAGGACAAGGCGAGAAGACTGGTGTCTTTAAGGGCTCTAAGGTTATTCTAATGGCGTCATACATCACCCTTTAGAAAGGCACACTAAGCCAATTTACGAATGCCTTGCCATTGCCATCTCCCTGTTTTAATCATGGTTCCTGTCATGCTAGTAATCAACACCATAACTTGTACCCTGAAAGATCATTCACAGTTACCTGAAACTAATGTGTACAAAGTCTCTCAGTTGGCTTTGAAGTGCGTGGCTGCCTTTTCAGTAGCACTGTTTTGAATGCTGTTGTGACAATGCTAATTGGCGTATTTTATGAACGCGCTAAAAGAACTTCCCTTGGTGTTGGCCAGAGCGCCAAAAAGCAGTGAGAACTAATGGCCCAGGACCACAAACCACGTCAGGGTGTGTGATTTCCTGTGATCAGCTCGCATGCTCATCCACCTCCACACCAGTGAAGAGCCCTCGGCATGGGGCTGCGACTTTTGCCACTTTTCCTAACGTCCCCCCGACATCTCACCTAGCTAATAAGGTGAAGATGTTCCAGCATAGGGAGGAGGAAGGAAGGGCACTTCTCACCTCTGGGAACATCAGTCCTACTCTTGTTATGTCTATTACTTGCTAATCTTGAGGCTTGCTATTCTCTTTGCTTGACCTAAATTAGGAAATAAATGAAGAACACCAATTCCTTCATTAGTCATCTCAGTACACAAACACATTTCTCTACCCTATCATACAGTATAATCTTAAGGAACATTTAACTGTAAGGCATTGGTTAAGCACTGATGATCAGTTGATTTCCAGGATGGCTCTTTAGGCCCTGTATCCTTAGTTGCCTTGAATGCATTGCCTCAACAACTACGGGGACCCATGGCTCAATCACTTCAAAATTTTTGGACACAAGAATAATTTGTAAACACTGAAAGGCTACATTTGGAGTGTTCTGGGGCAGTGGTTAAGGATTTGGGTTACTGATCAGAAGATCAGGGGTTCAAGCTGCCACTGTTGGGCCCTTGAATGAATGCAAACTGTATCAAAATGCAAGTTGCCCCTGAATAAGTGTGTGGATGTATATTTATTTGTTTATTTAATCTCACAAGAATTACTGCATGAGCTTGCTTGATTGTATTTGTATTTAATATTTTCCAAGCTTACTCCATATAAACTAGTTTACATCATGTGTTAAGAAGCATTATGTACAGGATGTGGGTACCAATTAGTAAAATGCATACACAATTTACTTTTGTGTGGCAATGAGATACTGCATAGAGGTCACAGATGTGTGTAAATGTGATACTGTAAATAAGTTCTTGAAAGAAAAAAAATTTGGCCATTTTAGTTCACTGGGCTCACTCTTGCACAGGGAATAAACGAACTGGTTACACATCAGTTTAAGTAGATTCTCTGTTGTGGAAATATGTTTATATTTTGGCATAGGGATGTGTTATGAAGACCTATTGCCATTGCCTTCTGTAGTATTTAATGGGACTCCATATTGCACATGTATTTTGGACGGGTATCCTTTCACGTATGTGTGCCTGTGAAGGATACCAAACCACACATCCTTAAACTCATAGTTTCTATTAAATCCTTCTTTTAAATCCTTTCTATTAAATAAAAAAAAAAATTTGTGTTGGTCATTTTAGTTAATGCCTCAGAGGTCACAAATTGAGCACAGATAAAGAATTGTAAACCTTGTACATGCAAAGTTCCAAAAGCCCAATTTAGCATTTCATATTCAAATAAGTCATGCAGTAGTTTTTTTTTTTTACTACATTTTGTGCAGGAAAAAACACTTCCAGAACTCTCTACTGACTCCAGTTACTGTAATCAAAGAACAGAATTAGTTTGTTAGAAATAATGACACTTGGTAAATCTGGAATACGTCAAGCTGTCTTGCATTTATTAGGCAATATACAAATAACAAGGTTCAGATGACCATTAGGAGGAATATGAGCAGCATTACTGATCACCACTGAGATCTCAATATAAACTCATGAAATTCACACCAGGTGGATAAAGTTTCATGCAGCAAGTTAGAGGCTCATGGTGTTCATCGTGTGTGGGTAATAAGGAAGGAAAGGAGGGTCAGTATTTCTCTAACTTCATGTGTACCCTTTACATAAGCCAGTGTACGGATGAAGCTTGTGAGCTTTTCCTAGGGCCTGGTGTCACCTCTTAGTTATGTGTCCCCACAGCATAGACACTCCCAAAGCTCTTTGACTTGCTCAGGGATATTTAAAGTGCTCAAGGGAATGTTACTTTTTGATGTGGTGGTGGGAACGTGTAAATGATCTTACACTTAAACCTGTAGCAGACGTGCCCAACCAAACAACTTGCAAATGATACCCATTTGCTGAGTGCAATTTCTGTCAGCAGCGGAAGATTAGGATGCAATGCAAACACATGTTCAAGCTAAACCCTGAGCACTGATTTGGTTCAGTCGGGATGTAGAACAGAGCTGTGCTTTAGAGTAATCTAGAAGTTGGCTAAACAGATTTTTTTTAAACTAATTATTAACCCTTTTTCTAGACTTTATGCACCAGAAACCATTTTAATAATATTTTATTTTACAGTATGATGAACTAATACGTAGCATTTACAAGTACCTGATGTTAGTAGTGGACGGCACGGTGGCAGGGTGGTTAGCACGTCAGCCTCACAGCAAGAAGGTCCTGGGATTGAGTCATGAGCTCGGGCGCTTCTGTGTGGAGTTTACATGTTCTCCCCTTGCTTGCATGGGTTTCCTCCGAGCACTCTGGCTATCTCCCACAATCCAAAGACATATACATTAGATGTGTGTGTGTATGTGTGCGTTGGCCCTGTGATGGTCTGGCGAGCCACCTTCGCCCAGTGTCGGCTGAGATAGGCTCCAGCCTCCCTGTGACCCTATTATGATTAAGCAGTTTAGCAAATGAGTTAGTGATTGATATAAATAGTACTAGGTCTGGACAACAGTACTAAGTTTATACCTGGAATGCATACTTTAAAACAAGGGCAGTGGTGGCTCAGTGGTTAGGGCTCTGGATTACTTATCCAAAGTTCAGGGGTTCAAGCCCCACTACCACCAAGTTGCCACTGTTGGACCCTCGATTGCTCAGTGGAATACAAATGATAAATGAATAAAGCTCTGGATAAGACCACCTGACAAATGCCATAAATGTAACCAAATGTGATGTAAATTGGAATTACATGGTATGAAATTAGAAAATAAAAATCTAAATAAGTGTTCCAGAATTGCACCAGAGAAGAAAAAAACAACAAAAACTAGATAAAGTATCATAAACCAAAAACTTACAACTAGAACTTGCAACAAACTCTATATGAAGGCTGTGAAGTAATGGCATCCATGGTGTGGACGTCCCCAGACTTTCATTGTCAGTCCAAAAGCCTGTGCAAAGGGATGGCATGTCAAAGCACACAAATTGGATGAAATATTACAGGGTCAGTGCAGCATGGACGAGAGAGTGACATAGGAGATTTAGGTTAATTATAGCACCATGTTTTCTGCATACTGAAGACTTGAGGAATGGCAGATATGTACTGCCAGAAGTCTATTACAAACACACACTGGCTGTTACCAGTGCTGAGACATGCATTCCACTTCCACATGCAGGAGGACATGCAGAAACACACGTACTCACACATATTCACACAAATATGCATGCAGTGATTTAAAAGGAAATTAAAATTAGTAAAATGAACAGTACTATATAAAACCAACAACAGTGGATTCCCTTTTCACAAAAGGCTCCAACCATCCAAGAAGTGCAAAAGGAGTTTTTTTTAAATTATTATTTTAATTCTTTTCTGTGATGTATTGGTGAAAATGACGAAGTAAAAATGGACTATAGAGTATCAGTTTATGTGACGTGCTAATTCTTTAGCTCTTAACAAATCCTCACTTTCAAAGCTCTACTCTATATTCACAATATTAGTTGGACAAAAGAAGACAGAAAGGAACTTTTAAAAGACAAGAAATGTAGACTGTAATAATGGCATAGATGAAAAGTAACATTTGGTCATTAATGTCAGTGAGAAGATAAATGCAAGATTACAAAATCTATGCAGCCCATCCTTTGGAGTCAGATTTAACGAGTAATGTAATTTTATTCTAAAATATTCTGTGTCATCTGAGAATCTTTTGAGATGAAGCTGCAGTCCAGGCGGCTCGCTCAAATCCATCTACAATGTACATTATGCAAAGAAATTCAAGAAGAGAAATCGTCTTTTATAGATATATACGTTCTCCGCGCTATATTAAACCTGATGACAGCATGTTTTATCAAAAACCCTTTCAGAAAAGCTACCAAGATAAAGAATTAATTACAATGACTATTGAATCATGATTAGATTGCCATAAAAGGCTTTGTTTCATAGAAAATCTAAACATCTTCAGATCCACAAATTACGGATACAAAGAACCATTTGGAGTATAGGTTCGGCAATCATAAACCTGTTAACCAGGCCAGACCAGCCTCCCCGCGACCCTAATTAGGATCAAGCTGTTCAGAAAATGAATGAATGAATGAATTCCATTATTCATATTCGGCTCGTTATTTGATTGTTAAAAAACAAAGTTATATTTTGGCAATAAAGGATCATGGAACAGAATCAAAGTCTTCAACATTCTGCAGGAGTCCAGAAAAAGCATGACCTTCCAATAGATTCACTAGATTTGCAAATGTCCTACCGTGATTAGAAGAATCATATATCGGAGAGCCAATAATTATTTGGCTGTTTACTGAAATCGCAGAGTTTCCTAAACTTTTCAACAACAGAACACTATCATATTTTCAGGAGATTGTGCTACAGTAGGACTTCTGATGGATCAGACCAGCCGTACTAGCCTTCGCTCCCGACGAACATCACTGAGCCTTGGGCCCCCATGACACCCTTGCCAGTTCACTGGTTGCCCTTCCTTGGATTACCTTTGCTAGGCACTTACTACTTAGCATGCCAAGAACCTGCTCTTTTGGAGATGAACAGACCCAGTTATTTAGCCTTTACAATGTAACATCACAGATTCACTCAGATCATTATGCTTGCTCATTTTTCCTGCTTCCAACACATCAACTTCAAGAACTGACTGTTCACTTTATGCCTAATACATCCCCCTCCTTGGCAGGTACCATAGTAAAGACATAATCAGTTATTTACTTCACCTGTAAGTTAATGCTATGGCTGATCTACTCTCTTTTGAAACATACTAATTATAAAAAAGAATAATATAATAACGTGTTAAATAATAAAGACTAAATAATAATTTACAGTCCTCAGACTCAATTTTGGCTTGGAAACACTGGCTTGGAAACACAGAAACTTGTTTTCCAGCTCACTCCCAACCCTGACAGATAAGGAGTATAGACAATGGATGGATGGCTGAATGGAATTGCGGAACCAGTTGTAAGAGAGCTAAAAAGTACCATCCAAAAGAAATTGAATTGAAGTTGGTCAATATTTACATCCCATCCATAACCCACTGCCATTTTTTTTATTAGCTTTAGCAAAATTAACTGGTAGAATAGAGGATATGCACTAAGCATAAATTAAATTTATGTATGTGTATGTATGTGTTCCACCAGAATGGAGGAGGGCACCATCATGGCACCAAAAGCCATAAGAACTCACTCAAAGACATCACAAGCAACAGAGGGAGGGCATCCTGGGTTAAAACAATGGTAAGATCCAGCCTAACAAACATGTACTGTACCACAAACCAGCCTCCTCTGCTTGACCAGCATGCTCGTGAGCCCACTCGACAAATGACTGCCTCATAGGCCCTTTTGTTTTGCTAACTGGTGACTGTGAATGGGAAGAAAGGAAAACTTTGAGTAAACAAGCTGTGCTTACCATCTCAATAGAGCTGCATGGGTGTTCTTCAGCACAACAGGCTGGGCCACAAGGCAAATGCGGAGGCCTCACTCAATGCCAAACAGACTTTGGAGTGTACAAAAACAGCCCACTTCATTTTTATTTCTTCTCAGAACACAAGTTCAGTAAAAGTGGCTCGTTCTTTCTGTGTGTTTTTTCAAAGCTTTGCCAGCCAAGGATCCCTTTATCTGTAAAATACACTCCGTGAACCCTCTCAGTTCCGATTTATTTCCAAACACAATACTACTTCTTAAATATAAGAATCATTATTTATATTAGTACAGTGATATTTAGACTGTTTATTGGAGATATAATTTATGCTGAGGTTTTTATTCTTGAACATTCCACCAACGGTAAACATCACAGCCAGAATGACATTGAGTTGTTGAGGTTGAAGTTGTGGAGCTATTGAAATTTTTAATTGAAATATATTAATTCCTAAATAAATATAATAAAATTTGAAAATAGTGCATGCCACCACAGTGTTTTACATTACTGTAAAAAAAAAAAAAAAATTATAAAAATGTTATAAAATACGCATGGTATCACTTTACAGGTTTTTTTTAATATACAATAATAACAAGTTATATCTCATATATAATTGTATCAGTGTTGACAAAATTCTAAGATGAAAAATGTTTGTCAAGAAATATTAGGATAACTAAATAATATATAAATCTCTACTCAAAATACTACTTAAAATATTGAATTGCAAATATAATAGCACTTTGAAAATTTCTAAATTAAAATAATAAAGCAACTGAGGGACAAATTAGTTAGTAGGCCATTAGGTTTCATTCACTGAAGCAGTTTTTTTTTTTTACCTGAGTAGAGCTGCTGTCGCTTTTCACCAACTCATTCTAGATTAAAACAAACATAACCACAAAATATAGTGACACTAAAACTTATTTAACTGTCAGAATTAATATCTTGGATATAAGTACTTTTGTTAAAACATATAAATTTGTACATTGGTATTTGTACAAACTACCACTGCAATGATTACTTGGACTTTGATTAAAGGAAATCGGACACCTTAACCTTGCACAAACCCTGAACACAACAAACCATGCCTAAGTTGACCGCAGCACACACTTACCAGAGGAAAGTACTTGTGTGGATTTACCTTGGTCCCACAGAAAAAATTGTGCACTGCACATGTGTGGTGCACCATGTAATACCACCAATCTACCCAAGGTCAGACCCCCTTCCATATATGGTAAAGGATCCTGGTGCCTGTTTTTTAATTGCTCCTTTTAGGGAAACATTTGTTTGGGTTATTAAAAATATTGTCTGTGATTAATGATGCAGAAACTACATGGTCTATATGTACACACACACACACA
>JBCNYH010000006.1:9431321-9443733 GCA_039654325.1 Tandanus tandanus | reverse complement strand
TATATATAAAACCTAATAATTTCTGAGTAAATCGCGCACTACTACACCATGTACTGGACACCAACAAGAAGACCTTTCACATGGATTACTATTTACATAAAAACCCAGCATGAAATCCACTTCCAAAGTGAATAAATGTAATCGCAAAAACTATCTGTCCAGTATTCACATTTTCTTTATGGCTAATCACGAAAGCGTTCCTTTGTCCCCAGATCTCTCATTACAGACTGAACAGAATCTTCTTTTATTAGTGTCTAGTTTTGTAACACTGCCAAATAACACTTGATTGCCCTTTAATTAAATATTAATGGCCGTCATTATGTCTTCATTTATAATTAATGCCCGTTAACGACTGATATTGCACATTAATGTAATTAAACATTAGTAAAGCAGGAATGTAATTTTACTCTCTCTAACGACTGGATGGCTTTATACAACCCGGGCTGAGGTGTCCTAAATAGAGGCCGTTGCGGAAAAGCACATAAGGGGGCAATAAAAACATCTTAGTGTTGAGGACAAAACTGGCAGAAGGGCTCAGAGCAATGGATGAAGGGTAGATGTACTTAAAAAACTTTCATTACCTTCACTATTTCATTGTAGATACCGAATAATTTGTAGTATTTACTGAATAAAATATATTATTATATGTAGCGGAATAATAAGCTGGGAGTTTAAGTGAGCTAAAGCACTGGTCTTAAAAAGTACTCCAAAAGAGTTTTAATATTGATATCAGGGAACTATTTACAAAGATACATTGCTGTAGATAAGAAACCTATAAAATGTTTGTATTGACTGGGGAGTATTTATGTCTGATATTATGTGTGCAATTGGATTATTAATTATTCATCATCGGCAGCATGGTGGTCTAGCCTCAAATGAATAATGTCTTGGGTTCAAAGCCCGGGGTGTGTTTCTGTGTGGAGTTATCATGGTCTCCCCGTGCTTTTGTGGGTTTCCTCTTTGTACACTGGTTTCCTCCTACAGTCCAGAGACATACACATTAGGCTAACTGGCTGTTCTAAACTGCCCCTAGGTGTGAGTGTGTATGTGAATGGTTGTGTGTGTTAGCTCTGCGATGGACTGACGGCCTATTCAGGGTGAACCCCTTCTTCACACAGTGTCGGCCGAGATGGGCTCCAGTCTCCCCGCGACTCTAATAAAATTAAGTGGCTCGGCAAATGAGTGAGTGAGAATTATTCATGATTGAAGGAAATTTTAACTAAACATTTTGTTAATAAGCTCAGAGTCGCAAATGAAAGATTCCGATTAAAATAGAGAGAGGGAAAAAAGAAATTCTGCTGAGACACTCATGTGGCATTCTACTCAACAACTTCCAGAGCAAAACATTTCTTTATGCAGATATCCCCTTTGTAACATTACACCACTTCAAGCAGCATGGAACAAACATAGAGAGTGAAAAGGGAAAAGATGAGCAAATATAACCCCACAAGGTAATAAAATAAACTTTACGCCAGAGCATTGGTGAGGCGCAGGCCCTTTTCATTAAAAGATAATCACATCTCACACACACTTGGAAAATAAATACCCAGGATGAGTGTACAGTGCTGAAGTCCTCTGATGACAATAAAACCTCCTATAATTAAAGCCTCTATAGCACTCACACAGCTAAACAAAGCAAGGTTTTTTTTTTTTTAAGAAAAGGTCTCATCATGTTGTATCAACTGTTTGTGTCAAAGAAAGGAAGGCCTGCTCTCTCTCTCTCTCTCTCTCTCTCTCTCTCTCTCTCTCTCTCTCTCTCTCTCATGCTCTTTGATGACTAAAGGTTGATCATTAAAGTCACCACACAGCCTTCATTGTTTGTCTGGTGAGTTTTTTCAGCAGCACTAAAAGGGGCTGGTGTGACCAGACTAAAGATACAGATATGAAGTTCTGTATTGTTCTGACGTTTTGTATCATTTTATAGTTATGTGTAATGGAGCATACAGAAAACAAATTTGTGATACAAATCTCATTATAAATTACATTATTATATACACTACACAGGATCATGACAATCTGATTGGTCCTTTACCTAGGGGTTAATAGCTATTATTATTCATTCAAGAGATTTTCTTGCTTTCAATTGGTGGAGAACCTTCAAATAATTCTTGGTAATGCATCATTGGCATGGGATAACTGGATAAGTTGAATGATTATTGCAGGCAATATTTTGAATGGATAATAATAACAATTATAGAATTTGGCTTTCGTGTGATATGGAAAATTATTCAGCCTTGGAGGGTGTTATCCACTTCAGCCATCCCCTCGCTTTGCTACATGGTTCTGTGTAGTATATAATAAAACTTTTAATGAATTTTAAAAGTACTCCGTTACCTGGTCCACATATGCTCTGGTTGTGAAGCGCACCTGCCACTTCATACTTTATGTAAAAATCAACTGTAAAATTTTGATTGTGTTTTTTTATGTTCCCATGTAGTATATACTGAAACAATTATTCACCAAGGGAGAGGGATGTCTGGACCTCACTTCTTAGGCTGCTGCCCCTGCGACCCGAGCAGATGATGATAATGATTCACCTCAGGCTGGGTGGATATCTCAGAATTGAGCAGTCCTGAAACTATACAGCTGCTTCCACCTCACCTTTGGTGAATAATTGTTCATTATTACACAGCTTATTTGAATATTTAATTCTTAATGATTAATTATGCTGTTCAGGTGTTTGTTATTTCTTAGACATTACCAAATATAGCACACCATTGCTGCTCATGAAGCGCATCATTAGCAGAAGCAATAAAATCAATTTTAAATCCATATAATCGCTTTTCCATCAATATTATGTAATTAGCCGTGTAATAAGTGGCATAGTGTTCAGCGAGTGGGTCATTATGAAAAACTAAACCTTGCCAGGGGGATCAGGACCCAAAGCACAGTGGAAATTATCCCTTATGTATAGCAGCTATAACAGTTGGTACCTCAGTGGCTTTTCTTTTTTCTCTTTCATAAAAAGACATATGCAGATTGTGAGATTTCACTAATTATATAGGTTTTTTTGTCAGCCAAACTGTGCAACAATGTGTACGGCCAACACATGCAATAAACTTAGATTTGTAGATTGTCTGATGATGGCAACTACTGAACCTTAAGTTACAACACAAGTCAATATATTGTCATAGCAGCAGTCACTTGGTTGGTTCATTAATTTGTTTATTTATTTGCCGAACTGCTTAATCCTACCTGGGTCATAGGGAAGTTAAGGCCTATCTCAACCAAATCTGGGTGACGGCGAGGTACATCCCGAACAGTTCACCACTCCACCAACACACACAACCATACATACTCGAAGGAAACCCATGTAGGCATGAGGAGAAGCATTCATACTGTGAGATCTGAAAGTTTTAATAAAATTTTGTACCAGGCTTCCTTCATTCACAAGGCAGTCACCATGTTAGATTCATGTTGGTCATCTTTTATCTGGGACAGCCCAAAAACCACACAGTGTATACTCACTATTACTGACAAAACATAAAGTGCAAACCCTGCGCTTTCCTTAACACTTTCACTTTGAAAAATTTATAGCATAACATTTATATCTTTATTACTAAATTTCTGGCTTTACTTCAGCATGCCACAAAGTGTAGAAGAATTCTTTCAACAACATAAAATAACTGTTGACTTAAAAAGTTTCACTATATTGACAATTTACCATGATAGATAGATAGACAGATAGACAGACAGACAGATAGAGCAAGTGGTTCATTTTGTATTAAATGTATATGTATTATAAAAAGTTAAATGTTTAAGTTGATGTATCTCGTGGGTTTGTTAGTAAAGAGTCAAACACGACAGGCTTATCATTGCATTGTGTGACACAAGAAGTCGACCCCATCAACAGGTCAGATGATTAATCTGTGGCTGTGCAGTCCCAACTCTTCTGATGTTCATGCTAATGACTGAGCAGTTAGTCCAGAGGTCATGTCTTGCATCTAATGAAAGAGAAAGCATGTTAAATGTTACTAGAAATTTATGGGGAAAAAAGTCTCAGCACCAATCTTAACAACACATAACTGAGTATTTTCCCCCCATTCTGTCATAGCTCTCTACTGATATAAGAAAAAAAATTCTAATGTGTAGACATATGCATTGTTATCAGGTGAAAAACTAGTTCTTGCAAAAAATATATATATATAAAAAAAAATAAAAAAGAAGAAGAAGTCAGTCAGGCTTAAAAATGACAATTATATGTTCTATATGTTTATATGCTCAGATATTGCCATTAATTGCCTCAGATTTTTCCTATTAAACATTCAAAACAGAATGTTATATAGATGCATTAAAAATAATTTCCTCTTGTGAATATATCAGTTAATTATTACAAACACCTTCAGGCACTACCATTTCCATAAAGGGTTTTTATGCATTTTCTGCTTTTCTGCAATTGGTCATTTTATTTGAGACTTCTCTATCGTAGAGTTATTCATAGAAGCATTTTTCTGAGGCACAAACCTCAAAAAAGAAAAGAAAAAAAAAGGGATCTCATTTTAATTTTTGTTTTTGTTCATTATTTGGTCAATATTACCCACTGTGTAGATAAATAAATTATGATTAAAAATCAAACTCCTGAAAGCTTAATCAATGCTTAAATACTTTTAAACTTTTATGGTAATGAATTTTGTAATATCTGTTTTTGTAGCTGGCCAGTTACATACAAGATTACAAACAAGACTCCTGTGTTCCCTGTAATGGGATCCAGGATCCCCTACAAGGATAAAGATTTTACTAAAAGTGACTTTTACATGCCAAATATTTTCGGCATCTCATATCTCGTAATCTGGGCAGCACAGTGGTGTAGATGTGAGCACGTCCACTTCATAGCAAGAAGGTCCTGGGTTTGATTCCTGGGCATGGGTGTTTCTGTGAGGAGTTTGCATGTTCTCCACGTGCTTGTGTGGGTTTCCTCCGGTTTCCTCCCACAGTCCAAAGACAAGCACATTAGGCTAATTGGCTGTTCCAAATTGACCCATGGTGTGAGTGTGATTGGTTATGGTGAGCTGTTCAGGGTGTACTCCGCCTTTGCCCAGTGTTGGCTGAGATGGACTCCAGCCTCCCAGTGACCCTAATAGGATTAAGGTCAGTCTGTTGGGCTTTTTACACCTGACTCAACAGGATGGAGCTTATCCCTGGTTTCAGTAGTGTGAATCGAATAGGAGTTCAACTCCTTCAGGTTGGGATGCTAGTAACAGTCCAAAGACATGCACATTACGCCAATTGGCTGTTCTAAATTGCCCCTAGATGTAAGTGTGAATGGTTGTATGTGTGTGTGTGTTGGCCCTGTGATGGACTAGCAAGCCGTTCAGGGTATACCATGACTTGGATTACCCTAACAGGATTAAGCAGTTTGGCAAATTAATAAATGAATGCTGCTTTGATGAGAGATTCAATTTACCAGCACATTCCACTGAAGTGAAAAGCAGTAAATTTTTTACATAACAACACAAACAATTATTGCTATTAGTCACATTTCTAAGCCAGATTCAGGATGGCATCAGGACATAAATGCATCATTGTGTAGGACACATGGACAAGAGAATTAAATAGAGAATGTGATTAAACAGAAAACACAGAAAACAGTGTGGACAAGGACAATCAATAAAACCATACCACATGAAGATAAACAATTTGCTCAAGTCCCAGTCACATTTTTGCTTCATTCTCATTCAAAATTACAGCTTTGGCTTGGAATGTATAGAGACAAATACTAAAACTCTGCATTCCAGTGAAGCAAACTCAATAGAAAAACTACAATACACTCATTAAATCTTTTCCTGTAATTTTATACTGTCACAAATTACAAGCACAATATGTTCCCCTGGGTTTACACTGGGGCCATGATGTCCACAATGTCCAAGATTTGAAAGAATCGTGATGAGCATCGGGGGGTCGTGGTATTGAATTGTGATGATCTTGAGGGATCTTGGTGGAATTGTGATTATCATTAAAAGTTAATCTCATTCAAATCTCTAGATTAATTTCCTTATGTGTGCAAAATCTAGAAAGATATTATGGACAGTTATTTGAAAATGATGTCATGAAGGCCCAAGTTATCATGCACAGTGACATTTATGTCATTTATTGACAGATTTGTGTTGGAGGTGTAAAAAGTTTTAAATTAAAATCACTGCCTGTGCAATGGAAAGGTATATGCACCACGGTTAATACATTTAACCAAAAACACCAGAAATACTGAAAGAGATTATATAAAAAGCCAAAATCCTCCATGTTAACTTTGGCCTTGATGACAACATTATTCTGAGATTCATTCATTCATTCATTTTCTGAACTGCGTAATCCTAATTAGGGTCACGGGGAGGCTAGCGCCCATCTCAGCCGACTCTGGGTGAGGGCAGAGTACACCCTGGACAGCTCGGCAGGCCATTGCCGTGTTCTGAGATTCAGTCTTCAAATAACCGTCCATAAAATCTTTAAAACAGGATTTTAATAAGATTTCAACAAGTGCTGTCCTCTTCTTTAAGTGTAAAATGTCATTTAATTGAAAATAAATGCCAAATGAAAATAGGATAAGAAAAGTAAAGCACTATTATTCAATTTCATGGTGATAACCATAATCTTGCTTTGTGTCAGGCCACAGCATGCCCTTGTCACTGATTATTTTGCTATAATCGTATGCCTTATTATGTTTTATTCCTTACCAAAGCTAGCACTTGCAAAAAATAAGACTTAATTGTTTACTATTAACTAAAATAATTAGTTTCTTGATCAATGAACCATACCTCAAATCACTCTGTTCACTTTTTTTTAATGAATTTTTGTCATAGCATTTAATAACTAGTGCAAATTGTTACTCACAATGTCATGCAACAATATTTGTCCTTGTGCATGCTTTCACCATTCAAGTATTAAATACTAGGTAATAACTACATCAGTTATAGTGCCCCATAACTGATGATAGATTGTGGAAACTCTCTTACAGCAATTAATACAGAGTGAAAGAAGCTCTGCACCTCTGTGTGAGATTTTTTTTTTCTTCCTAAATTAGATTTTAGGGCTTCTGGCTTTCACTTCTGTCTTATTGCATTGCAATCATGACATTTCAACTGATAAACAAGCAGCTAAGTGATGCATTTGCTTTTTCCAAGAAAATACACATGATGGCTTTCAGATGTGGTTCAATAAAGGCTTCGCCACCCACAGATCAAAAAGAAACACAGTGTGATAGAGCGGGAGGGAGGTGAAATAAAAGGATAAATGACTCACTTAAAAGCTGCTTAGGCTAACAAATTACCAACTGGCAAGAGAGATACACATGGATCTGGTGACTACAACTCTATAACCAAAGATTTCCCTAACTAATTGCAAGGTGGAAATCAGGTATATCATGAGAAAAAGCACTGTTTTGAGAGGTGTTTTGTATAATGAGCATGAACTGGCCTCTCTCTCTCTATCTCCCTTTCTCTCTCTCTCTCTCTCTCTCTCTCTCTCTCTCTCTCTCTCTCTCTCTTCTGGATCTCACTCTGCAAAGATATTCTGGTGGGGAGACAATGAAAAATGTTAGGTGTTAGAAGTAATATTTGATTAAGCTAATTGAATTAGAGGAAAAATTGTTACAGAATGTCTTGGGAAAACACATCTATTATGGAGATGTATTACGAGTCCAATTTGCTTGAGCTATTCTCATTGTTTCTCTTAATCTCTCCTCCTTGTTTTTATTGAACTGTTATCCACTGGCCCTGAGTTATTCAGTGCATTGCTAGATTGGCGATACCGTGCTACCGGACCCTTCTGATTCAAGGATAAGGTGATCTGCCTAATTTTATTCATGCCTTACTAACCTGGTTTCAAACCCCTCTCAGGAGTATCATCGTATATTAAACAATAACTTATAAGCAGTATTGTCATGCCATACACACTCACATGATAACAGTATTGTGTGCAAATTGTAGAGTTTTTAACCCTAGAATCACGATACACAAGCACGAGACTCTGAGAGCACAAACCTCTGCCATGGCTAGCAATCCCCCATAAGAACCCAAATGTCAAAATCATCCCATCTCACAATGTTAAACATTCCTGGACCCAAACTTTGATCCGGACCATCTCTAAGTCAAGTATTATACTATACTATATATTTTATATACTATATTTTCTAAGCCGCTTAATCCTAATTAGGGCCACGGGGAGGCTGGCACCCATCTCAGCCAACTCTGGGCAAAGACGGGGTACACCCAGGACAGCTCGAAAGGCCATTGCGGGGCCAAAACACATACAACCATTCACAATCACTCTCACACCTAGGGGCAATTTGGAACTGCCAGTCAGTCTACTGTGCATGTCTTTGGACTGTGGAAGAAAACAAGAGCACCGGGAAGAAACCCATGCAAGCACGGGGAGAGCATGCAAACTCCACACAGAAACGCCTTGAGCCCAACTAACCACTACGCCACAGTGCCGCCTTACCTCCAACTGTTTCTTTAAATTATTTTTTTATTAACTCTGTTGCGTTTTTGCCAAAGTCACGATTAGTAATACTGTAGAGCCAGCTTTGCTGCTTGTGCTTTATCACAGTTAACTTAGTTGGACAACTTTTTATATTCCTGTTTAGCTCACTGTTTATTTCTTCTCAAGGACAATGCCAGCCTTTAAGCCTATGATGACACTTCAGTGGGCTGAATATGTGAAATAAGTGTTAATCAATGCAAACTGACTTTAACTCTGAATGTTTCGCAGGTTGTGCAAAGCCATGAGATAAAACATATTCCACAAAGTCCCACAAAGGACACGTTTTCTGCCACAGCCTACAAAGGATTCCAAGTTTTGTCGTCCAGGCACAGCTGCCGAGAATAGAAACACTGAACCTTTTGTCGCATGACTCAAAGTGAGTGGGCATGAATATATTATCCTTTGACAACAGAATTTTCCCTCTATCCATTTTTTGTCCACTCACCCCCACTTTTTTTTTTTTATAAAAAATTTACTCTGGGAGGCTCTTGTAATCTTATTTGGAGCACATCCGGGCCTAAACTGCCTTAACTGAAAACGACCAAAGGTCACTGAGACATGAATTATGCGTGGACCTGTGAGTGGGTGTATTTAGCTCATGGAGGACAACACCATGAGGCATGTTTTTCTGGCTGTGACAAAGAACTTCTTAAGTGTGATGGGGCACATTTGGGACTTGAGTCATGGCATCCGGTCTTCTCTGTGCACCACAGACCTTTGCCCATTGTATTTATGCATTTCTATTAAACCCAGAAGCTAGCTTATGTTTACAGGCTGTTAGAATGATGAATGAGAACGAGCCTAAGGACTGGACATGTTGTGAAGTCATGTTTTCCATTGAATAAAGGGCTGCTGTATGATTTGAGCCAACACACGCATCCTTTTGTGCCCCGTTATTCAAATGGGACATCATTTGAAAAAGCGGGGCCATTTCTTATGAAAGGCCAACAGAGTTTTAAAGGACAGTGTACATGGGTAGCAATAGGGACAAACATACCGTTATAAATGTCTTTAGGAATGGCAGATGTTTACAGCCTGTATGAGCCATTGGTGATTATATCACATGTGGTCTTCAAACAGTACAGTGCATTAATTTGTGACAAATATGTTTATTGTTAACTATTTTCCAACTCTTGGGTGGTCAAGAGCAGTCGATCTCTTGTTTGTATCACTGCTTGCCTTTTTATAGCACTGTGCTGAATACATTCTTAGACGGTAATGCCAGAGCAGTGTTCATTTCAGCAGTTAATTTGTATTTTCTTTATTGCACTCAGGTCTTTTGTCCAAAATATATCATAGTTTTATTATTTTTTCATTCAGCTATTATTAGTTTTATTCATTCATTCGCTAAACCGTTTAACCCATATAGAGTCGCACTGAAGCTGAAGCCTATCTCTGCCAAATCTGGGCAAAGGCAGAGTACCCCCTGAACAGTTCACCAGACCGTCACAGGGTCAGCACACACAACCATTCAGACTCACATGCACACCTAGGAGCAATTTGAAACAGCCAGGCAGCCTAATGTACATGTCTTTGGACTAGGGGAGGAAACCGGAGTACCTGGAGGAAACCCACACAAGCACAGAGAGAGCATGCAAACTCATCATAGAAATGGCCTCGCCAAACCTGGTACTCGAACCCAGGACCTTCTTGCTGAGAGGGAGATGTGCTAACCACTATGCCACCCTGCAGCGCCTTGTTAGTTTTACTCAATCATTCACTAAATCACTCATTTGCCAAACCGCTTAATCCTACTAGGATCATTGGGAGACTGGAGCCTAAATCAGCTGACACTGGGAAAATAAGGGGTACACCCTGAAGATCTCGCCAGACCAGTGCAGGGCTAACACACATACAACAATTCACACTCACATCCACAGATAGGGGCAATTTGGAACTGCTAACAGATTAGCCTAATGTGCATGCCTTTGGACTGTTGGAGGAAACCCGTGTACCCAGGAAAAACCAACACAGGCAGGGAGAACACACAAACTCCACATAGAAACGGCTGAGAATTGGACTTGAACTCAGGACCTTTTTGCTGTGAGGAGAACTTGATAACCACTACACTACCATGCTGCCACTGTTAGTTTTAGCCTAGTTTAATTTAAACAAACAAACAAACATACATACATTCATATAGACTGTACATACATACATTAAATTACATGGGGTACACCCTGAACACCTTGCCAGGCCATCGCAGGACCAATACACATACAACCATTCACACTCACACCTAGGTGCAATTTGGAACTGCCAGTCAGCCTATTGTGCATGTTTTTGGACTGTGGGAGGAAACCAGAGTACCCTGAGGAAACCCACGCAAGCATGGGGAGAACATGCAAACTCCACACAGAAACGCCCCGAGCCCGGGAATCGAACCTGGGATCTTCTTGCTGTGAGGCGGACGTGCTAGCCACTGCACCACCATGCCTCCCTTTCCTAAAACATGTTACATTAAAATAAATAAATAAATAAAAACAACAACAACAACAATAATAATAAATGCACTAATTTCTTGTTCTTAATCATATTTTAATGCACACTGGCAAAAACTTTCCTCTGTCTTACTTGTGCCAAACCGTAGTCAAATAATGTTATTGGAAAATACTCTACTGCTGGGCCAAACTTAAACCACCCCATAAAGCACACTGAGTAAAATGTCATTTTATTGTGCAAATTTGCACACGAGCCAAGAGAAGCACCAGTTTTAATGATATACCTTTACAAACATCATCTGAATACACAAACAGTAAGTATGGAGCATTAATCTGTGCTGTGTGAAATCCGGTTTGTGCTCACACATGCACACAGCGTCGCACACAGATACACGCACGCACGCACACACACACACACACACACACACACAGCTCTTCCCCCTTATTAACAGTGACATCTGATGCCACGACTGGGCAAACGAAGCTCAACAATTGATGTCAGTGCCTTACAAATTAAATAAATGGGAAAACGCTATGGTGTATTAAACCCACTAAGTCCCTTTAATGAACAGTCACACGTTACTGCACAGCATCTTGAGACAGCCGAGTCAAACATGAGCCGACTAGAAAACAGGCACAAGACCACAAATAGGTAGAGCGAGTAAGATCAATGAAGGGACTCCATTCTATAGATTGACTAAAAAAAAATCAAAGAAAGTGACAGTTAAATAAACGGCAGAACAGCTTTAGGACAAGGTGAGCAAAGTGACAAAGATTGAGAAACATGTGAAAAGTACAAAATAAAAAAGATAACAACGATACAAAATGTTAGCTAAACATTACAAGGTGCACGATTTTATTTGTATGTTAATCTCCAGTTGAAATATGTCAAAATTGCTTGATGTATAAATTTAATATCACATAATACAGGTGAAACTCGAAAAATTACAATGTCGTGCAAAAGTTCATTTATTTCATAATTCAGCTATATTATATAGACTCATTACATGCAAAGTGAAATATTTCAAGCCTTTATTTGTTATAATTTTGATGATTTCGGCTTACAGTTTATGAAAACCCCAAATCCAAAATCTCAGAAAATTTGAATATTACATGAAATCAATAAGAAAAGGATTTTAAATACAGAAATGTCAGCCCTCTGAAAAGTATAATCATGCATACTGTATGTACTCAGTACTTGGTTTGGGCCCCTTTTGCATGAATTACTGCCTCACTGCGGTGTGGCATGGGTGCTATCAGCCTGTGGCACTGAGGTGTTATGGAAGACCAGTTTGCTTCAATAGCGGCCTTCAGCTCTTCTGCACTGTTCGGTCTCATGTCTCTCATCTTTCTCTTGGCAATGCCCTGTAGATTCTCAGGCGAGTTTGTTGGCCAATCCAGCACAGTGATCCCATGGTCATTGAACCAGGTTTTGGTACTTTTGGCAGTGTGGGCAGGTGACAAGTCCTGCTGGAAAATGAAGTCAGCATCTCCAT
>JBCNYH010000006.1:9421062-9431221 GCA_039654325.1 Tandanus tandanus | reverse complement strand
TTCCTCCAGACTCTGGGACCTTGGTTTCCAAATGAGATGCAAAATTTGCTCTCATCAGAAAAGAGGACTTTGGACCATTGAGCAATTGGACCATTTTTTTCTTTAGCCCAGGTAAGACGCTTCTGACGTTGGTTGATGTTCAGGTGCGGCTTGAGAAGAGGAATACGATATTTGAAGCCCATGTCCAGGATCCATCTGTGTGTGGTGGCTCTTGATGCACTAACTCCAGGCTCAGTCCACTCCTTGTGAAGCTCCCCCACACTTTTGAATGGCCTTTTCCTGACAATCCTCATCCCTGCTGCTCGTGCACCTTTTTCTTCCACACTTTTCCTTCCACTTAACTTTCTATTAATGTGCTTTGATACAGCACTTTGAGAACAACCAACTTCTTCTGCAATTACCTTTTGAGGTTTTCCCTCCTTGTGGAGGGTGTCAATGATGGTTTTCTGCACAACTGTCAGGTCAGCAGTCTTCCCCATCATTGTGAATTCTACTGAAACAGACTGAGAGACCAGTTAAAGGCTCAGGAACCCTTTGCAGGTGTTTTGAATTAATTATCTGATTAGAGTGTTAGATTAGACACTTTGAGCCTACAATATTGAACCTTTTCACAATATTCAAATTTTCTGAGATTTTGGATTTGGGGTTTTCATAAGCTGTAAGACATAATCATCAAAATTATAACAAATAAAGGCTTGAAATATTTCACTTTGCATGTAATGAGTCTATATAATATATTAGTTTCACCTTTTAAGTTGAATTATGAAATAAATGAACTTTTGCATGATATTCTAATATTTTCGAGTTTCACCCGTATATTATATTATGTGAAAATAAGATCACGTTAAAAAAAAAACATTCAGATAAATGAATTGTATGAAAATATGGAAAAATAAAGGTAGCGCTGGCTCAGTGGTTAAGGTTCTGGGTTACTGATCAGAAGATTGAAGGTTCTAGCCCCAGTACCACCAAGCTGCAAATGTTGGGCTCTTGAGCAAGGTCCTTAACATCTTTTCTAAAAAAAAAAACTGAGATCATTCACTCACTCCAAACCACTTAATCCTATTGGGCTCGTGGAGAGGCTGAGCCCATCTCAGCCAACACTGGACGAAGTTGCGGTACACCCTGAACAGCTCGCCAGACCATCATAGGGCCAACTCACACACACATAACCATTCACACTCACATTTAGGAGCAATTTGGAACAGCTAATTAGCCTAATGTGCATGTCTTTGTACTGTGGTAGGAAACCAAAGTACCCAGAGGAAAACCCACGCAAGCATAGGGAGAAAACGCAAACTCCATACAAAAACGTCCTCACCAAACCTGGGACTCGAACCCAGGACCTTCTTGCTGCAAGGTGCACATGCTAAGCACTACACCACTGTGCTGGCCCATACAAAATCTGCCAAATGCCATAATAAATTTCAACAAATAAATAAATAAGTAAATAAATATTAAACCATGTTTGGGGAGTTGGAATCAAAAAAAAAAAAAAAAAATTAAGTATGAAAAGCAGATGTGCAAAAAATGAGATGTAAAGCATAATAATAAAGTGTAAAATAATCACATGATTCATAATATGAAGGTGGTGTGATTCTGAGTTGAATAATTATGGCAAACAGTATCAATAGTTTATATATCAAATGTAATTTTTTTAGCAAAAATTGAATTTTAAAAATTTCGTTTTTATATATTTTAGGTTACACCCAGTAACCTAAAATACAAAGCAGCATTAAGCCTCAAATTAAATTTGCACAGAAATACTGTAAGGTTGCATCTTGAGAAACATGGAATTCAGAGTGACGGACTGTGTTACATGCAATGCCCCTGTGACCATTTTGTTTTCAGTGCTCTAAGCCCTGTTGGTCCAATGCTATGTAGTTAAAGCACACTGGATGTGTCCATGTTATTCTCAAATACAGCCATACAATCACTTGTTTGGCTATTGGGGAATATGGCATAATGTGTGCCGCTATCGTGGGCGGGATGAATGCATTAGACGAGCCAGACATCTCTTATTTTCAGCCAAGCTGCAGAGCGGGGTGGTGTGAGGAGACAGGAGGGGAGAGAGATGGAATATCTAAAAGGGGTTAAGTGCTGAGGTTACCCATCCACGGAGCATAAAATGAAGGCTCTCACTTTGATGGACACCAGAACTTGGATCCCTGATGTCCCAAAATATTAGGTTTCTCTTCTAATAATGTTGAAAATATTGCCTACTGTCACGATTAATCTGGCCGTGCACTGGAGCTGATTGCAGGTGACGCGGTCACAGCGCACTGCTCGTGTTAGTTTCCACACACCGTCAGCTTCACTCGCAGCTCCAGGCGAGCCAGCCAGGACTCTGATACCGGCTTTCCACATCCGCTAATGGATTGTGACAGCCAAGAAGGAAACCTTTGTTTTAATTTAAACAACAAAGCCAAATAGCAAAACTTATGTACGTGCCCAACTTTTTCTCTTTTGCCCTTTTTTCCCCCCATGTCCTTTCTTTTCTTTTTCTTTTCTCCACATTTTTCTTTATGTTTCCACCTCTATGTGCCTGTCTTTATTCTAGCACATAATGCACAACACCACCAGTGGAGAGGAGCACTGAATATAATGTTGGGGAGCTGAATAATCCTTTGCCAAGCACAGGGAAAATGTGGAGGTATTTGCAGATGTGGAGGACGTCAAAAAAACATTTGTAAAATCAAAGGCTTGAATTATTGCACAGAGTTCAGCAAGTTTCACATGGCACTTAGACGCGTCATTGTTCTACTAGGGAACAAGGAGGCCCTTTCTTTTGAGGGGGTGAAAAACAACCTTGACCATTCTCATAATCAAATCTGAATGTCCCAACGGGCCATCAGGACAAGGACTCTGGCATTCTTTGCATTGGCCATGGTCAGAACTCACTGTTTGGACCAACAATGGCAACATTGATTTTGTTGCACAGAAAAATTTGGTTGAGCTGAGCAAACTGACCGGGAAAGACGGGGAATACCATTTTTCACTCATTCCCATGAGGGCGAAAAGGTCACCGTTCACCCAACACCAAAGAGTCCTTGCCACTGCAGTCGACCCTCATTCATTTGTCCCAGTCTTGATCTATGTACATGATCTCATACTAGTCTCATTTGGTCTTACAGGCAAAATTATGCATATTTTCTTTTATGCCAGCTTTAAAAAGATGTGATACTTCCTTCCCTTGACGTTTCCTATCTTACCATGCGCTATGGTGCCGAAATAATTTACCCTGTTGTTCCTCCACAATCGGTCCTTGTTTACAGAGTGCCAAGTCTGAGATTGGGTAGGGGGAACGGTGTTTTGAGAACTGATGTTACATTGATGTCCAGTTGCCATGGGGCCACAGTAGCAGCATGAAGTCATGACCTTCCTGTTTAGCTGCATAGTAACTTATTGAGTTGATACAAATTACCCTGATTCTTTATCTACCAATTTAGCTGCTGGTAGTGGGCAGGGGTCACAAGTCTCCATTCATGGAGGTGGCTTTTGAAGTTACTGCTACCCCTGTGAGACTTTAACACTTTGCCCCATGCAGTGGGATGGGAGGTAAGAGGTAGGGGGTGAGTCTTCCCAGACAATGACTCCTATTGCTGCCCCCACGTCAAAACACTAAGATCAAAAGGACCCACTACTATCATCGACAGTTTGTTCTGGTGACCAGCACTGGGCATGTTTCTCCCATGGATATAAATGTTTTATTAGAGGTACGTCCTTGGGCCTTGTTTTTTTGCTTGCACTCTAGCACTGAGAGAAGCACTGAATATGAACAAAAAAGAGTTGTCCAAGCAAAGCAATTATAAAAACCAAAAATTCTTATTTTCAGACAAATCCTTCAAAACAGTACTGACATATGTAGTAACATACTCATTTAAACAAGATTTCAATGCACATTTTTTGATCCGTACATCTGCTCCAGATGACATTGTAGGATTCATGTGGCATGTAATATTCAAACTTCCTGTCTGCAGAGAAAATATAATGATTTACAATAGGTATGCATAATTGATTGCCAATCAGTCTTCTAATCACCCCTCAATGAAGTCACTGTGCTACTTCAATCTGACGGATGATGGAGTATCTTTGAAACAGATGGTGGATCTTTAACAATAAGGTCCATGCTTTTTTTTATTATTATTAAAAATGCTCTCAGTGTGACACTAATAAATCGCCATCAAACACTAAAATCTTAGCTGTATACAACTCAGCTGTACACAGTATATGAACATTATAAAAAACATCTCAGGTCATCTTCACAAATATAAATGGACCTATACTTGCTCTATTGGTCCATAATAGTGCAAGATTTTCCTCAGGAAGCCATGCAGTAGTATGACAGCCATCTTAAATTTGTATATGTCTGTCGTCCTGTCTTAGTTTTTAAATCACTGTTGGACCTTTTCTAGCGTTCATCAATAGCAGTGTTGAATTTACTGCACTCAAAGATTATGATGGGGTGGCACGGTGTATAGTGGTTAGCACTTCCACCTCACAGCAAGGATGTCTTGGGTTCGAGCCCTGTGCCCAGTTGAGGGTGTTTCTGTGTGGAGTTTGTGTGTTTTCTCTGTGCCTGCATTTGTTTCCTCTGGGTGCTCTGGTTTCCTCCCCCCGGTCCAAAAACATGCACATGAGGGTAAGTGGATATTCTTGATTGCCCCTAGGTGTAAATGTGTGAATGAATAATTGAGTGTTGGCCCAGCATTGGTCTGGCAGGCTGTTCAGGGTGTACACATAGAGTTGGCTGGAATGGGCTCCAGTGTCCATGTGACCCTAATAAAAAAAATGAATTAAAAGCTTATGATTGAAAGATCTCAATCCACACCAACAGTAAAGCATTAATAAAATGTAAATTGCTAAGTAATGGATAATGTATAGACAGATAGACCAGTATCTACCACCTTAAATGCACTGATTTAATTTGTTGACAGATTACCCTTAAAAATGCAGTTTAATTGATTCCAGTGTGGTAGATGTGAACTTTAAATAGACATTTCTAATTACTGAATTTCAAAAGTAGGAGCTTTTTGGGAAATGTTATGGCATTTGGAAATGGATTCATCGAGCACTAAGGAGATGGCCACCCTGCAGCTAAATGACATTAAAGTCAGTTAAAGCTGAGACCTGAAGGGAGCAAAAGCACTAGTCACAGGGAGCTGAGCATGGTGTCCTACCTAAGGGCTGGAGAACACATTACTTTATCGTGATAGCCAGCCACTTTAGTGTCACTCATCATGCTAGTGAAATGTGGCTCAAGCCTGATTGCAAGTTAAAACGAGGGTGAACATTTGTGGAAGACAAATGGTATCTCTATGAAAGGGCATACACTAAGGTATAGAAGTCAGTACTGATAAAAAAAATTTGATATGACATTTCGAGGACTGAACCCAATTGGATAACAGCTATGCTGTGTGCAGTGCATTTCGCAACAAAACCAACTCCTTGTCTCTTTATTTATTTATTTTTTTACCATAATATATGTGCAGAGAAATCTTAGTCTGTATTGTGCAAACAATGTGGCCATTATGGGTTTTCTGTTAATGAGATTGATGACTGATGAAGTTTGGTCAAAGTGGTCAGTAACAATCATCATTAGCCTCTCCACTGAGTAAGCCAGGCTCACATGGGTCTCTCAACCCTCCCACGGCAATGAGCTCCCATTAGAAGGCTTAAATCTCATTACCCCTATTGCCCTGGTCCCGGCATACCCACAGAGAGCCAGCAAACAGCCGTGACAGTACTCAGTCAGCACCAGACGGTGTCCCACAAGGTTTTATCCTCAGCCCTATGGCATTTTCAGCATGGAGCCCTGTTGGAGCACGGGACAACTGAATGTAAAGGACAGTGGAGGTTTGGCATGGTTTAATGAGGCTTGGAAGGAGGGGGGCTGCTCATGGGGTCAGGGCGACATGGTGGGAGAAGGGTCAGAAAAGGTGATAATTGTGGAGAACTGAACACTAAGACTACTGTTTTATCTCTTCTTCCCTCAGGTGAGGTTAGAGGCTCAGCCCATTTTACTTCTTCTGCACAGGTCTAAGGCTCCGTGGAGAATGAGTGGGAAGAATAAACCTGGTGAGTTCAGAGACAAAACAGTCACCCCCTACAAGCTTGATGCACTAATCTAGTCAGGGTCTGTAAGGCTTGATTTATAATCTAGTGCTAGCTGGGGTTAGTTTGGGGATGTTGCAATCTAACCACTATTAATTAACCATATATATGCTCAAATACTGTGATCATTCTTAAACCCAAGGACTAAATATGAAATGACAGTATTTTGAGTACTGCTTATTATGATACCTCATTTCCATTACAGCTCTAAAATAATTAGACCTGACATCAAGCCATGACTGTGTGTAGTAGAAGTAGTGCACAATCTACTTTCATGCTTTCCGCCAGCAATAAGAGCAGGCCCCACCACAGTGCCTGTCCAACACGCTTCATTGACTCATAATGGAGGATCAGTGTCAAATCAGCCAACAAGATGATTACATGCCAAGAGGCACAGCCATTCTTTAGTATTGATCCACTTCAACTGGTCCAACGGTACATCACAGCACATGATGTGGCAAATGTGCCTGAAACAAGCTGCAGCCAACAATAAAAAAAAGAGCCATTTTGTTTAACTACCCACCAGCAGTGCAATATTCACAGAGAAAATCTACCATTATCTCTACCTTATTGTGTAGCACAGCCTTACTGGTATGATGCAGGGATGAAATCAAATATTAAATGGATAATGTGTTAAAATATAACACAGTGGTTTAGTGGTTGGCACTGTGTGAAGTTTGCATGTTCTTCCTGTGCTTGCGTGGGTTTCCTCCAGGTACTCCGGTTTCCTCCTACAATCCAAAGACCTGCACATTAGGCAAAGTGGCTGTTCCAAATTGCCCCTAGGTCTGAGTGTGAGTATGAATGGTTGTGTGTTGGTCATGCAATGGTCTGGCAAGCTGTTCAGTGTGTACCCTGCCTTCACTCTGTGTCGGCTGAGATAGGCTCCAGCCTCCTTGCGACCTTAATAGGATCGAGTGGTCCAGCAAATCAGTGAGTAAGTGAGTGAGCGTTATAATGAGGTGTACTATTTGTGTTTGCGTGTTTTAGAAAGGTTCACGTGGCATGTGGTGGAGACTAAAGGTGTGCATTAGGACCAAAAAGTTGTAGATTGGGAGGATTTTCCATTCATGTGGGTTTGTATCTAATGCATGGCTGTACAATGTATTTACAGCATTTGTCCATCATCCTTTGTCGGTGCCTTGTCAAGGACACAGTAGTTGGACTAGTTTTCTTATATCTTGCAAAATACCATATATGACCAAAAATATGTAAACACCTAACTCTGACATTCATATATATTTGTTGAACATCCTGTTCCACAGGTATGACATTATTATGGAGTTCACGAGAGCGTGTAGTTGTAGTCCAGTTCACCAAAAAAGTGTTCAGTGCAAGCAACTTGAGTTCTTCCACTTCAACCTTGACCAAACCCTGGCTTTATGAGCACTGTTTTGTGAACTGAGGCATTGTCATTCTGGAACAGGTGATATCATGCTGAGCCCATTAGTTTCAGTGAGAAGCAATTGTTATTATACAGCATACAAAGAGATTCTAGACCATCACATCCCTCCGGCTTCAAGAGATTGGGGAAGGCTCACATATGTGGGACATGGTCTGGCATCCACACACTTTTGGCCATTTAGTGTAGAACCAGGTACTATTTTTAGAAAATATTGTGGCCAGGTACAAACAAAAATAATTACTGCAAAAAATGGAATTAAAGGGGGTCAATCCATCCATACTGCTTATCTGTCAGGATTGTGGACTGTGCGGAAACCAATTACAGCTGACTTTGTGCAGGAGGCAGGGTACACCCTAAACAGGTCACCAGGCTGACACAGACATAGAAAATTATTCACACTCACATTAAATAAGTGTACCCCGTTGACATAATGTGCATATATATATATATATATATATATATAGACTGTAGGAGGAAACCGGAGTACCCAGAGGAGACCCACATTGATAGCATGATGAGAACATGTAAACTCCACACAGAAAGACCCCTGGCCAAGATTAGAACCCAAATCCTTTTGGTTAGCACTAGTTGAGATAATCTCTAGGGATATACGTAGCTGAGCTTGATGAAATGTCAAAACTAGAATTAGGAGGTTAGGAGGAAACTGGAGTACCTGGAGGAAATCCACGCAAGCATGGGGAGAGCATGCAAAGATCGAACCCTGGACCTTCTTGAAAGTAAAATCCTCCCAATCTAAAACATTTTGATCCTAATGCACACCTTTAGTCTCAACCACATGCCACGTGAATCTTTCTAAAACACACAAACACAAATAGTACACCTCATTATAACACTCACTCACTTATGCACTGATTTGTTGTACCGTTTGATTCTATTAAGGTCGTGGGGAGGCTGGAGCCTTTCTCAGCCGACACAGGGCTGGGTGAAGGCAGGGTACAGCTCGCCAGACCATCGCAGGACCAACACACAACAATTCCCACTCACACTCAGATCTAGGGTCAATTTGGAACAGTCAATTAGCCTAATGTGCATGTCTTTGGACTGTAGGAAGAAACCGGAGTACCTGGAGGAAACCCATGCAAACATGGGGAGAACATGCAAAAATGAAACCCAGGACCTTCTTGATGTCAGGTGAACGTGCTATCCACTACCCCACCATGCCATTACTATCTCAGTGTTTTCGAGGGGCCACGGAGGTTCTGTTCATATTTAATATATAAACTTATTGAAAATTAAAACAAAAAAGCAAGCTAGACACGGTAAACTTGGGGTCTAAATTCAAATACAGATACAAATGTTTGTAGTATAAATCACATAAGGCTACAGATAACTGCACTGAATTACGCTGAATGCAAAGAAATGGAATTCAAAGATTATTAAAGATGTTAATTTAAAAAAGGGGGCATAACTTTTTTTAAAATTCTAGTATGAGAGATCTGAAACTGTAATAAACACCGCTTCGGATCTGTCATTGAATCAATATGGTCAGGGATCTGATTGACTCATGCTTCATTAAAGGAGCCGGTTTACAGTTCAGCCCCTCTGCATGTAAACAACCGCTGCAGCAATGCTTGCTTCCAATGGTACTTTAAACAGAACCAGTCTTGTAAAGTGTGGATCCTCAAATGATGTGCATTTCCCATGTTCATTGTAATCGGGTTAGCGTAAACATTGTTATCCTCTGTACATCACAGAGCTGTGTAATGTGAAGCAGTGGAATTGCCTTTGTTGTTTAACATAAATTATTTGTGCATGTACGGCTTTAAAATATTTATCTTTGCAGACAAGTGGAAAACAAATGTATTTTTTTCATTCTTTTTTATTTTTTTTTTAACGAGGTGAATAGAGTTTCTAAACTGATGTCTTACAAATGAGAAAGTCCTTGGATCTTTTTAGATGGAATATCTTAGTAAGGTCAAATTTCAAGAAAGTTCACGTGTGAAGTTCTTCTATACGTATATGTGTATGTTCATCCAGACATGTGACAGACGAATCCAATAACTCAGAGGGGACCGAGTAGACCTACATGTTTACGTTGACTCTAATGATAAGTGTCTGTGTGGGTTTGTGATGAATTTGTGTGTACCTTCACCCAAAGCCCTGATACACTCACTCTGTCTGCTCTGATAACAGCAAACCAATTAGAAATATGCAGGTCATCACATCATGAGCATCAAGAGTTCTCAAGGGTTACAATGTTGTGTTAAATCTCTCAAGAGAACAAGCAGTACAAAAGGATAAATATACTGAGACCAGGTGTTTGAGAGGCGACTATCATGATAATCAAGTCTCTGCCATTAATCCAAGACAAACAATTGGGATCAACAGCAGGATATTAATATGCGCATACTCACACGCATCCATGCTTTGTGTGTCATTTGAGGACATAGGATTGTACCAATCTAACATTTTTAATCGACAAAGTGGGGACGTTTTTGAAAAGTGAGGACATTTCGGCTGGTCCTCGCTTCTTCAAAGGGTTGTTAGAGGATTTAGACTTGGTTTTACATTTCAGGTTAGAATTCGGTTTAGATTAGGGTTAGAGTAAAAGTGTGTGTGTGGGGGGGGGGGGGGGGGGGGGGAAATTGTTGTTCCCCGTTTGTCAGGTTCCAACTTCCT
>JBCNYH010000006.1:9379948-9390543 GCA_039654325.1 Tandanus tandanus | reverse complement strand
ACATTATTTCATTGATCTGAAACTGCTGAAGTGGATTTGGAATAGCCCTTTTCAAGACTACATAGGAAAGTAAATTATATGTAAAAAAAAAAAAAAAAAAAAAAAAAAAAGTGGTTGAATTTACCAGACTTCAGCATACAGGGGAATTTTTTTAATCAAACATCATATTTTGAGTGCTGCATGGTGGCATAATGGTGAGCACACCCGCCTTACAGCAAAAGGGTCGTGGGTGGTTAGTGCATCCGCATCACAGTGCATGAGTCTTTTGCTCGGCGAGGGCGTTTCTGTGTGGATTTTGCATGTTCTACCTGTGCTTTCATGGGTTTCCTCCGGGTACTCCAGTTTTCTCCTACAGTCCAAAGACATGCATATTAGACTAATTTCTGTTCCAAATTACTTCTAGGTGTGAGTGAATGGTTGTGTGTGTTGTGTGTGATGGACTGGTGAACTGTTCAGAGTGTATCCCCCCTTCTCCCAGAGTCGGCTGAGATAGGCTCCAGCCTCCCTGTGACCCTAGTAGGATTAAACGGCTCGACAAATGAATGGATGGATGGATGGATCTTATGTTGATGGGATAAAAAGACAAAATTGATATATAAAACATGTGCATGTCTCCAATCACGCTATGTGAAATACATATGGATTTCAGTTCAAGATTCATGAATGAATTTCTACAGAAATAACACTGTAAAATGTCAGTAACCTTTTTGCAGCACTTAACAGTGATGATGCAAGAAAATGCCAGGCCGTATTTATGTGAAAATAGATTTGTGAGTGTATATGTCATTGATGTATTTCAGGGCTTATTTTTTATGATGCCAGTAAACTCAATAGATTTACAGCAGCGTACAAATTCAATTCAGACCTATTTTAATCTAATTTATTTGATCTTGTGGGTATATGAAGGCTTTAAGAGAGGTGCAGTATAAAGCATGTAATTCACATTTGAGAGGAAGGAGAGTGGGATTTGTGAGAATCCGCTTAGAAGAAATTCTGCAGAATATTAATTGAGAAAGAAGTCATTTGAAGGACTGGTGATTGCTTTAATTAGGCTATTGTGCCATCCATGTCTAGACAACTACTTCAAACCTACCATAAAAATTGAATCGTGATAGGCCTTAATGATGAAGTTAGCATGTATAGCGAGCAAGTGCACGAATAAAAAGTCCACTTGTTGCCTTTTCAATGTGTCAGACAGAAATCTTAGTTTGAAATCCACTGAAATTAACAACAGACCTCTTTTTTATTGTCCTGAGAGGTCATTAGGCTGCCAATTGGGTAATTATGGAAATGATCTGTTCAGCTCTCTGGGATGTTTTGCCCTCCTCTGAGTCTCCGTCGTGGGAAAGTTCACCCATAACTGCAAGTATACCAGCAAAAATCAAATTAGTCAAAGAGATTGCATTAGTATTTATAGCCGGGAGGCATCTGTAAAAGTGCGGAGACGAGAAGTTATGTAGGGCTCAAAAGAGAGGGGGAATTATTGCCCAATGACAAAAGACCCGTACCTAAACCGACACTAAGAGTAATGAAGTAGAGCCATTGATTACATCTTGAAAGAGATATGAAGAGGATAAAGGAGGAGGACATGATGCTTAGTGAGCATTAAGTCTCGGTATGAAACACTGTCAATAAAGTTTTGATGGTAAAAATCTTTGGTGTATCATTATACAACAGATTGGCTATTTTATTGTTCAAAAAAACCTCCATTTAAATTATTTTTATATGAGAATTATTAAATGTCCATTAAAGGGAAGAAAAAAATTAATCAAGATAAAAATTAAGCAGCAATGAAATCAGATTATGATTATAGAATTATACTAATTATAAGCAGGGATACGCTTATATGCTAAAATCATTCAATAATCACTGTACTGCTTCTCAAAGCACATTCTGGAAAGTCTTTTTTGTAAGTATTTTGTGGAAGGCTACTTTTTTCTTTTCAATATATACTTAGATTTGACCAGAAAATGTTAGTATAGGCTTGTACATTTATGACTCAAAGCACATAAATGGACAATAATTACTTTTAGCTTTGATTTATATTTATCATATATGCAACTTTCTGAAACATAATGCACATACAGGAGTAGATGCTAGAGGTACCCGGGCCATAAGGACTGGTCATTTATGTACCCTTTTTTCTGAAAGTGTAGAAGACTAATACTGCAGATTTTGCTTCATAATGGCATGTCCTCTGTTTAAAGACCAACCAGCACCCCAGAACAAATAACTGACACCTCTCAATAGCCAATTTACTCCATATTGATTTTGTTCCGACGTGATATTGAGCCTACGTTGAAGATTAAACCATTAATTCAATTCCACTGATTTGGATCGAATTTTAAATGATTGTGGGGATATTTTTCAGCTCTGAAATCTTTAAAACTAGAGGAAAGATTCACTGAGATTTCTAACACATCAGAGTTTATGGTGTAAATCATGTAAAAGCATTATCCATGAAATAATCCAAATATCCAAGCATGGTGCAGGAAAACTCCCTTTTATTGTACATTAGTAAAAGTGAAACAATTCGTTATATTTTCACACCCCTTTGAGTGTGGAACAAAACATTTCATTCTCATAATTGTAATGATCAGTAAAAACAGGGGAGCATAACCTGTAAAACAGTCAAAAGATATTTTTGTTAGTATTTTATGGATCTCATTGTTGTATTCTGGGGTGCTATTTGCCTCGCTGGTGACCCACCACGTCCCTGAAAGTCTCATCGTGAGGTCCCGGATGCTACCACACGTAGGCGCTCTATGAACCAATAACCGATTTCACTATTTATAGCAAATCTATTAGAATAATTGGCAAGCTCCTAAACCGCGTTAGGTAAAACTGGCGAAAAAAAAAATCACTGACTGGGAAAAAAAACCTGCCAGATTATTAGAAGAGGGGAGTAATCAGTAATTATAATTTACACTGATGTTTATGCGCCAATGCCCATGAAAAGGCTGAGTTTTCACAGGTCAACAGTAATGTCTAAGCTTGTGCACTGCTTTAAATAACACCAGAGTCTTAAGATTATACACTTGGGAAGTCAATAATCTATTTAAGTTCAGTTACAGCCTATGCGTCAAAGATGCACATGAGTTTTACTGATATATCTATATAATTTTTACTTTTTTCACTGCTTGAAAATTTTGTTTGCTTGTTTATTTGTTCCTTTATTTATTTATTTGTCTGTCTGTCTGTTCAACTTATCTAATGCCTTTATAACGATAGCTGGGCTAGCTAATTATTCAAAATAATGTTCTGCAGACGACAATCAAATGAAATTCTTCACCAATTTAATGCAGAAAAAGCACTGTAAATATTTCATTCTACACAGTATGCTCGTGCTGTGAAAACTTCATAACCCTGTAAAATATCTCTGCGCACACTGTGTACCAAGAAACCTTTTTTAAAGAGACACAAGCACTGTTTGAGCATTTGTGCAATGTTGACTGAGTGCTTTGTGCGTATTATACTCGGCTAAATCACACCATTTACAAGCAGAAACACACCGTTCAAATAACACCCTGCGGTCGCGCTAATGTGCTACTTCAGCGCTGCTCTAAATGACAATGAGCCCTGCAAACCGGGTAACATCACACACACTCAACAACACACACTGCCATGTTAATCTGGCTGCATATTTATCCGTTTCCCAGCCCGGCAGCGCTCCCCTACACCCCTGTGTATGAGGCCTGTGATGGTGAGAGCTGGTGATGAGATGGTGGGATCGCCAAGTGCCAAGAACTGAAATGAAAAGTCATGGCTTCCCCAGAAGCATTTTAACGCTAAAGCTCAAGCCGTAGAAATCATATGAATTGTTTTGGATTCAGGATCTGTCTCCCTAAATCGTTATTGCTCTGGAATACTCAGATAATTCTGTTTTGCATCTTAAAAGATTCATGAATTACGCACGGAAATATTCCACTCATCTAGCATTAAACTTGTAACATCATATAAGTACATCACTTAACATGGATTACAAGTTTTTTTTTACACATATTTGCCGAAAAAAATGAAGCATATCACTTTTTGTTCACTCCAGTTTAATGATACCAAAAAAATAAGTAGGTTATATGAATAAAATCACGCAAATCACTATTATTCATTTTTTATCAGAGATTTCACACTCCCCTACCCCCACCCCAGTTCAAATCCAACATATATTTATTTTTAAACATCACTGAACCTTAAGGTCTTAAAGTAATGCCTGGTAAATGAGGATTTTTGAAGTTTTAAAAATGCCACTGTGAATTATATACATTGGCGGTTGCTCTCATAACGTAGTCTGTTTTTTTATTCTGTTGAATGGAAAAAAAACAACAACATCCATACAGCAAATGAACCCTAATACAGATTGTCACTTTGACAAGGCAAACAAACGACTGTCTGAAGTCTATATGACTGGTCTTGAGTACACAGTACACGCAACTTTTAAAGCCTTATTTCAAAGCATAGAGTAGAAAGAAAGAAAGAAAGAAAGAAATAAAGAAAGAAAGAAAGAAAGAAAGAAAGAAACTAAAGAAAGAAAGAAAGAAAGAAAGAACGAAAGAAAAACTAAAGAAAGAAAGAATAATGTATTTTATCAAGCAGTGATTATATGGATGCATGAATGGATAAACAAGACGAACAGACAGACAGTCAGACAGGTAGATAGATAGATGGCTACTACTACTACTACTACTAATAATAATAATAATAATAATAATTATTATTATTAGGCCTGTAATAATAATAATAACAACAACAATAGTTGTTGTTGTTGTTGTTAATAATAATAAAAATACACCTATTATTAATAAAATCTCTTGTGTTTTGTAATGTTTGTTGAATTCATTGTTGGTCTTCAAAAACTAGGCAAGCAAAAAAAAACTAAATTCTGTGGATGCGCTAGAAGTCAGTGTTGAAATGTCCAAGATATTATGACAGATTCTATATTTGTTTAGCTTTTTTGACAAAATTTTGTCACGTCCTATTTCTATGTACCGACCATGAGCAATTTGCTGCTTATGGTCGGGCTTAGGGAGCGCAGCATAGATTTTCTGTTTAGGCCGTGCGATGATCCTGCAGAAGGGACTGTTAAAAATGAGCTGGATCATACTGTTTGACAGAAAGCTGCAGGTTGATAGAGTGGATCCTTCGGGGGTGAGGTTGGTGAATTCAGGGGGAAAGGAGCCTGAGATCCTGCCTTCTGGTGGGTACAGCCTTGGGGAATCACGGTGTCGAGCATGGAAAATCCCATTAAGGATCACATTTAAATGAAAAGTCATTTTTAACGCAAGTACACATGACATGGACATTTTCCTTTCGGCTGGAGAGGGAAAGGGTTTTCTTTTTCTGAGAATTTTTATTATTAAATTCGACTTGCTGATAATTCCAAGCTGGTGCAAAAATAATTGACATAATAACAGTGATTAAAAGCGCGCTAAACAATTCCATTAATTCATCACATTTTTGCAGCTCCCCCTCCAACAGCCTGATAATGAGTTCAGTGATGTGCCTTTTCCAGTCTTGTCTTTGATAAAAACACTTCGGGCTTTGTAAAGCTGCCACAATATCCATGACTGCTTCAACAAATTACACTAAGTTCAGTTTGAAAAAAATGGAAAGGGTGCATGTAGGCTGTATTATAAAATAAATAAGTTTCTGTTGCATGAAGGAATGAGAGGTAATCCTGAAGATCAACCAGTAATTGGCAAAATCGAGCAATAAAAAAGTGATACCTGAATGTATATAAATACTATGATACAACAAGGTGCAGGATGTTCCCTTTTAATATGATTGTCGATTAAACTTAAAGTATATTGTTTTTCCTTTAACAAATTTTCAAAGTAAATATTATCTCTACCAAGGATGCTCTGTGTGGTCTGGGTTCACCATCCACCACCCAGGCTATTACAGTCTCTTAAGTCAGACCTAAGCATTTTCTCTTGAACCGACACATTCCCTCTATTCGCCCTTCAGTCCCCCAACCCTTCTATATCTCTTTTTATTTGAGCGATTTAATTAGGCATAAATTCTGATGCTTCTTTGCTATTTGTGAGCTATTTGTTTCTGACCTTGCAGGATAATCACAGCCAGCAACTGGATCCGCTCCGTCACCTGCGCGCGCGCTGCAAACGCTTCCCTTATTATTCTAAAAGCTTGAGTCGGGCTAAGCCGCGCGTGCATGTGTGCTTAAATGCACATTTCATTAACAAACTGCGGAATTGAAATGACACCCGAATTTATCGAGCTTCAAAAGATCGCCGAGAGGACGAATGTGATCTCGGATGGGATAATATGATAATATGCCTTTTATGCATGCACGATTTTCTTCAGTGCGCACTGACAGGAAGAAATACTTACCAAATAAAAAACAAAATATAATGAAATAAGATTATTATTATTAAAATGCACTATGTGGTCATAATGATGCCGAAATTAGATGCATAATACGAGTAGTCAAAGTGTAATATACCATGCATAAGGCTATATTTGATTATTTCATAAATTATTCAGCAGACAGTAGAAGAAACCAAGAAACCAAACATTGCATTATAAATGGCATTAGAACCGGCAATTTCTTTCTTTTTAAGTGACACGAAGGCAAAAATGCTTTGATTTCATCTGCTAAGTAGCTCGTATTGACAGCCAGAAGATCACACGGGTCACCGTCTGCTTGCCAGCACAATGCTTGTCTAAAGGAGGGGAGGACATGGCCCGCGTTTCTCAACACCATTAGAAACGGCTTGATTTAATTAATCCCGCTTTCATTGACCACGTGCAAAGAAAAGTCGCACTGGTGACGTCGCCCTAGCGCGCGCTCCTTAGAGAGCAGAGAAACGGCTGGGATGCGAGTAAATCGCGTTAAATATTAAATTTCATTTCATCAAAAATAGATAAATAAATAAATAAATAAATAAATAAATAAATAAATAAATAAATAAATACCTAAAATGATAGCCAAAAGTAGAGAGAGACAGTGGTATAAAATAATTACACCAACAAAATTACACATTAAGAATAAACCTCATAAATGTTAGGTAATTAAATGCAAAATCAACAAAATGAATTCAAGCTATAAAAACTAATACACGTTTTACACAATCAAACAAATTCTTCTTCTTATTAATATTATTATGATTATTATTACTATTATTATTATTATTATTATCATCATCGTTATTATTATTATTATAATTATTATTAAGTCTATTATTTGATTATATAAGCAATATAATAAATTGAAAAGTGTATTCGCTTCAACGGCTTTATTTTCTCTAGGAAAAAAACGTCCAAAGCTTAAATAATATGCAAAGCACCTCATGCTCTCGCTGGTTCGTTTACATTTCTCTGAAGCTGAGCTCTCATTTTCCAGTATAAAGTAATAAATTAATTGGTTCTACTGTCCACTAAAGATCTTTTCATTACGGCAGGTGGAGCCTCTTCAAGCAAATCGATAAGAGGCAATAACTGCATGCAGCAAAACAGATGACAAATTTAGCTGTGTTGGAGCCTGTGCTTGTCCTGCATGTGAATATCAAGAATTACTTTTACATTTTTGATATGACGTTAATATATATATATATATATATATATATATATATATATAAATGTAAAAAAAAATAATAATAATAATAAGCATGCACTTAACACTTTCCATAAACCTAACATTTCGTCAGTGTTACCTTTCACACCCCCTTTCTAGCACAGTGACACCGAGCAACATTATCTCACAGAGCTCCATATTCTCCATGCACATCCTTTTCCCTGGGAACATCCCCGCATGCGTCGCTCACCTTGGTGCTCGTGAATGGTCCGCGTTTTGCATTTTCGTGCTTGCTCATTTCCTATTTTTTTCAAATGCTAAGATGCGCAATGATTAGGTCGTTAGCACCTCCACAGAAACCCGTTAAGAGAGCTTTATTCGCAGGTTTCCCTATTGTTGCTGCACAATTATTTCCCCGACACGTATAACAAAATCGACACAGCGGCAGCCAAGTGCAGCTTTATGCGTTCACTACAAGAAAATCACAAAAAAAAAAACTACAGCTTTTCTTCTCTTACTTTCAGACTTGAAAATATGACCTGCAAAAATATATTTTGAGTCGGTTTTAACATTGGCTTTAATCTACTAGAATACAGAAGCGGTCAATAATAAGAGGTGTAATTTAATGCATCTTTTAGGAGCTGTTTTCTTTCTGTAGCCATTCATCACAGGGTATTTTGAATGGGGAAAGTCCATAGCCGAGTTACAGGCCAATACTGCCTAATGCACACCAGAGCAGAAGATTTCAGCCATGCGTATCAGTTAGAAAATGTTCTATATGACGGACGGACGGAGGTGTAATGTGTTTCCGTGTTGTCCCATTTGTTGACAAGCGCGTGAAACAAACTTCAGCTTAGCGGCTGTTCAACAGAGGGAGACCGCCTGACGTCACGAGGTCACGTGAGGAGGCTGATAGTATATCTTTAAGTGGGAAAACAGTCCTAATCTATCAGACAGTCGTTTTAAAAACCCTTTCTGGGGAAGCATGCGTCATCAGCTCTCTTTAGTCCAAAGTCAGTAAAGCAGGCTGGAGGAAATACGCCGGAGCTGGAGGTCTGCATGCGCGCTCAAGTTTGCTGAAACTTGCTGAAGAGCGCTCGCCTGGAGAAAATATTGCCTGAAGTTTTTCACTGGCGAGGCTCTGTGACTGAGCCGCATTTAGCCAAGTGGTTGCCATCCAAGCTGACCACCGGAGCAGACTGCGCTCTTACCTTTGGAAACGGTTTCGGAGCCAAGATTGCGCAGTAATGACCCTGTCAGGAAGCAGCAGCGCCAGCGACATGTCCGGTCAGACGGTGCTCACTGCTGAGGACGTGGACATTGACGTGGTCGGGGAAGGCGACGAGGGACTGGAGCGGGACAGTGAGTGCGGAAGCCCGGGCATGTTGCCCGAGCCCGGCGACGATGGTGACGAACTGGAAGTGCACGAGCGCGCTACCGGCAGCCCGTGTGAGAGTGGTGGCGAGAGCGAGCACAGAACAGGGGAGGAGGGCCAGGAGAGTGCCACTGCCCCGGTGCCCAACAAGCCCAAAAGCAGTCTGGTGAAGCCACCGTATTCCTACATCGCTCTGATTACAATGGCCATCCTGCAGAGCCCACAGAAGAAGCTCACGCTTAGCGGCATCTGTGAGTTCATCAGCAACCGCTTCCCATACTACCGAGAGAAGTTCCCTGCGTGGCAGAACTCCATCCGCCACAACCTGTCGCTCAACGACTGCTTCGTCAAGATCCCGCGCGAGCCGGGCAACCCGGGCAAGGGCAACTACTGGACTCTGGACCCGCAGTCTGAAGACATGTTCGACAACGGCAGCTTCTTGAGGAGAAGAAAACGCTTTAAGAGACAGCCGGACATTCTCCGGGAACAGACTGCCCTCGTCATGCAGAGTTTCGGTGCGTACGGCCTTGGAAGTCCTTATGGCCGCCACTACGGCCTCCACCCGGCCGCATATTCTCACCCAGCCGCGCTACAGTACTCCTATATCCCTCCAGTGGGTCCCGTGCTACCTCCCGCCGTCCCCCTCCTGCCGTCGGCCGAGGTGAACCGGAAGGCTTTCAGCTCACAGCTCAGCCCGAGTCTCCAGTTGCAGCTCAACGGCCTGAGCGCCGCCGCCGCTGCAGCTGTCAGCACGGCGTCCATGATCAAGTCAGAGCCTTCGAGTCGGCCCTCGTTCAGCATAGAGAACATCATCGGGGTGTCGAGCAGCAGCGGCACTGGAAGCGCGCAGACTTTGTTGCGGCCGCCGGTCACGGTGCAGTCGGCGCTGCTGAGCGCGCACTCTCTCTCGTCGTTAACACGGAGCTCAGCCATCCTCAGCGTGCCGCCGACAAACCTCATCTCGGGACAGTTCTTACCGGCGGCATCCACGGCTGCAGTGTCTAAATGGCCTTCTCAGTGATAAACTCATTTTCTAATATTTAAGGGAAGGGATGGGAGAGACTGTACAGCACGAACTAGGCAGCACTGGACGATTCGTCCACCTCAATGTAGCCATGTAAAAACAAATTAAAAGAAAATATACAAAACGGAGGAATGCTTTCAGCACAGGTAATATTTGTAAATATTTGTATGAAGAAATGTACTTGTTCGACTTTCTGATTTTTTTTTTTATCATTATTATTTGTTGTTCGAACCTTGACATTTTGTAGTTGCAAGTGCTTTATTTTAATTTCCATCATATATATGTGTTTTTTCCTCATTTGGAATCACAGGAAAGGTGATTCATTTATTAGGGTATTTCATGTTTATTTTTTGATTTGTTTTTATCATGAACCACAAAATGTTCTTGTTCGAAAGCTGGACAAGTAATCTGTTTATACAAAAAATTAAATATATGTATTCTATGTAGCTATATTGTGTTGTAAATTGGATACATTTGTTAATAAATATTCAAATAAAACGACATCTATATTCTTAATTGGTTAATTATTTAAACCACAATTGGATTAAAATTGAAAGTGAAATCAGATCATCACTTCATCAAACATCGTCGTTGCTCTGTAATTTGATGTAATTAATTTAAATTACCTTTAATTATTATCACTTAAAATTGTTAGAACTATACTG
>JBCNYH010000006.1:9342811-9364841 GCA_039654325.1 Tandanus tandanus | reverse complement strand
GAAAAGCAAATTTGTTCGGCACAACACAGCAACCAGACTGCCATTCGGCTTGCTATGATGCTGGACAGGACAGGTTTCAAAAATAAAATAAATAAATAAAAAAGAAAGTGGAGGATTGGGGGAGACAACGACTTTTTTGTGATTGAGACAGAGACCTTGGCGATAATTGTTTGTCGGTTCCTTTTTACTGTTCTTGTTACCACTACGCAGTTAGAAACAGGAAACAACAAGGTCTCCATCCAATCACAAACACACTGTTGTTCCTTCTCTTCCATAATCTGAAATTTTGTTGTGTTTTCTGAAATGTCGTGTTTTTTTTTAATGTTTGACCTTCAGGGCGTCATTATGAATGTTTAGAAATCTAAAATGTTTTTGTTCTGATTCAATATTAGACAAGTCATAAAATAAAAAACTTATAAAGTTTGTAAAAAAAAATTAAATAAATAAGGTGTTTATACACAATTTTGCACAATACCGTATATAATCCCTTTATTAAATAAGGAATAAATCACATCAGGATACATGGACATTGAAAAATAATCAATGACAGTTTTCCAGAAACAGCCAGTCCTGGAGGGTTTTGTTCCTCTTAAGTCACAACACAACAAATGCTGTTTACAATTTATGAATGGTGCATCTTACTTTCTATCTGTTTATACTAACGTGATATGGAACCTACTAGAAGTTTGTTCCTGTATATTTCTGAACATCATCCATTCAATTTCACTGTATCATGATGCTACAGTATTATTTCTGTATTCTTGAAGGTACTTCAACACTACTGACAATGACCTGAACTACTGGGGCCTGGATTATCCACCACTAACAGCCTACCACAGTCTCCTATGTGCTCATGTGTAAGTGTTATATTTGAGTTATATTTGAGTTTCATGCTCTGTGACCAACCTGAGGTGCTGAAAATACTTAGTGGTTAAGGCGATGGGTTAGTGATCCAAAGGTCAGAGGTTCAATTCCCACTATCACCACTGTTGGGCCCTTGAGCAAGGCCCTTAACCCTCAATTGCTCAGTTGTATAAAAAAAAGATAATTGTAAATCGCTCTGAATAAGAGCGTCTGCCAAATGCTGTAAATGTAAAAAATGTCTACAAAAAACAAACCCTAATATCATTTTAACCTTTATAATTTTTCATACTAGAAAAGAATTAGTGCAAGTTTAAAGCTTAAGACTGTTGCCATGGATGCCGATAAGAATTCCAAAAATGTCTATTTATATTTTTGTCTGTGTGTAGTGCAAAGTTAATTAATCCTGCATGGGTGGCATTGCATGGTTCCAGGGGTTTCGAGAGTGACTCACATAAGTTATTCATGAGGGCCACAGGTAAGAATGGGTGCTCATGAGCATTTCTTTTTATTTTTTTATTTAGTTATTTTTTTAACTTTGTGCACTTAAAAACAAGTCAAGATGTTGCCATTAGGGAGTTTGTAAGTCTTAAAAACTGAACAAAATTTACATTTTACAAATTGAAGGCCATAAACAGTCTTTCACACTCACACATTCACACCTATGGGCAGTGTAGTTTATCAAATTTGCATGTATTTGGACTGTGGGAGGAAACCAGAGCACCCAGAAGAAACACAGACAAGCACAAGGAGAACATGTAAACTCCACACAAACAGACCACAGTTGCCCGGCAGGGTGGAACACAGAACGTGCTTGATGTGAGTTGACAGGGTTAACCACTGCACCACGGTCTCACCTGATGCATGCACATGCATTTAGTGAAATCAGGTAGTGTCTTGTGTTAAACTGTTCATATAGCTGTGTACATGGACAAGAAGTGCAGGGAATTCAACAAAAAGTGGTTGAATGGAAAAAACTTCTCATATTTTTATTCTAAAACTTTTAGTGGATGATGTAGTTCTTGGCTAGCCCACAATCCTCCAAGCCTGGCAAATCCCTCATATGAACCAAATTGTCAGAAGTCATCCTATCTCACACTGTTAAAGAACCCTTTAAAAAATTGCTGGATACAGAATTATCTCCAGATTATCTCCAAAGGTCTTTGTTGTCTAAAGCCCAGCCTCTGATACAAATTTCATGAAATTCCAGACATAACTTTTTGCATAAACCTGCTAATAAACACAAACTGAGGGTAAAGACATAAGAAATATATCATGACTGGGTATGCTGTTAGAGGAAAATCAAAGAGAGGGGAGTGTGATGCTTTGTGTAAAGTCATCACCACTCTAAAATTATTTTTTTTTCTGTAACAGCACATTCCCCAAGTGTTTTATTCCTCTTATACTATAGCAGTTTTTCAATGATCATCAATGTTAAATGTATTATTGAACGACACAACGTACTTTGCATTCCTTTATACAGAGACCGGACATAAGTAAATAGACACCCAAAATTTCAGATTGAATATTTGCTGGTTAAAGAAGAGGCTTGCGTCTTGCTGCTCGGCCATAATCGCCCAATTTCTGTTCACGGAGCGAACGCATCTTTCTGATGGTCCAGGTCGACCTGGTCCGTCAGAGGGTGACATCAGCCAGCGACAAATAGCCGACAATTTGAATATCCCTCTGTCAACAGTAAAAAGTTCGACAGTGAAGGTAAGACCTCCATGGACCTACAACCAGGTCGATCAGGACCATCAGAAAGATGCGTTCGCTCCGTGAAGAGAGCAGTGGAGAAAAATCCCGGTTCCAAGGCCGCACACATTGCAGAAGACATCCAAACCAGCTCAAAAACTGTAACGCGCTGTCTTCATCAAATGGGCGATTATAACCGAGCAGCAAGACGCAAGCCTCTTCTTCGACCAGCAAATATTCATTCTGAAATTTTGCGTGTCTATTTACTTATGTCCGGTCTCTGTATATGAATACATATAATACTGTGGAATGTCTGGGGGAAAAGTGTTAATACCTGTGATTTGATGCACTAATAACATTCCTCTCCATGTTCTCCAGTTCTCCTCTCAGATATATTGATCTATATTCCAGCTGTCCTTCTGTACTGCTTCTACCTCATCGAAGGATCTTACAAAAAGAAGGTATCTTGGTTGTCTGTCCAAGATTAAATTATTACTATAATGATACGGTTTATTTTGATGAATGTTATGTTTTGCTTTTCTTTTCCTTTCAAGGCTGCTACAGCTCTGTGCATCTTACTTTATCCAGGGCTCATCCTAATTGACTTTGGCCATTTTCAGTATCCTTTAACATCTCAATTCTCTGGGTTTTTTTTGTTTTGTTTGTTTGTTTGTTTTTTTTGTCCTTCATGAATTAATTATTACAGCAGCAGGTTGTAGCAAGCCTTAACCCCTGGACAGATATAACAGTGTGAGTCTGGGCTTAGCGTTGCTGGGTGTAGTGGGGCTCGGTTTTGGTCGAGACCTGCTTGGTTCTCTGGCCTTCACCTTGGCTCTCAACTACAAACAGATGGAGCTGTACCATTCACTGCCTTTCTTCTGCTACCTCTTAGGCAGGTGTATTAAACAGGGTCTTCTGGGCAAAGGGTAAGTAACATTTCATTACAAGCTCCCTTATGTTATTAAATTCCCGTTTTATTCAGATTACAGACCTTTTATAGGGTTCAAACTCAGAAACAGATCACACACACACACAAAAAAGGTTTTGTGTTTAATCTTGTTTTATTTGGAAGTGTAATTGTTTAATCGTGTTCCTGAAAGCACTATAGCCAAAACGGAACCTCCTGGCAGGTTTTAAGCGGAAATGTTCTGGTACTTGGCAGAGTTCATGATGCCACCAATCTTCACAAGAACCAACAACAAAACAGCTCAAAAGTGTCACACCTCCATATTTTGTAATCAAGCAATGTAGCACAAGCAAGGGTATTGGTGGCTCATTGATTAAGACTCTGGGTCACTGGTCAGAAGATTGTTGGTTCAATCTCCAGTATCACTGTTGGGCCCTTGAGCAAGACCCATATGCTAAGGTCTCACATAACTAGTTGCTATTGTGGCAGCAACTACTGCGGCCATTCCGTGACCATTTGGGTGGTTTGGGGGCGATCTCTTGCAAAAATATAGGTGGGGTAAATATGCACTTGCCTGATAAATTTGAGCATCTGTAATGCATACGTCGCAGCCGTCATGTCTACCAGCAGTGTCTGCAATGCATACGTGGCAGACACTGCTCCATGTACATTTTTACCAGCACCGAAATTTACAGTAACATCCATTAAGCCATGTTTGCCTTACGCACACCTGCACGGTTGCAACAGTTGAATTGATCTGTCGCTTGACTGATGGTAATATTCAATACGATCAAACTTTCCGGGAATGAAAGCTACGACCACCTGTTCTCAATGTAGCTCTTTGGCTCTCACATATTCCCACACAAGTGCGCAGATCACTTCTGGGGAAAATGGCGGTTGAATTCTGAAAGGAAAAATTTTTGCCTGGAGTCATTTCCGTGAACTAAATCCGGCTGTGTGAGACCAAGGCTTTAACCTTCAACTGCACAGTTGCATAAATATGGGGAAAAAAAGCCACTCTGGATAAGGATGCCTGCCAAATGCTATAAATGTAAACGTAAAAAGTGTAATAACACTGAATATTGTCTCTTATTCAATGCACCGCATGATTGCAAGTGCAATATTGCTTTTATTTAACAGTTCTATACACAAGAAATTAATATTGACTAACCGGCAAGCTCACATTGATTTGTACATTCCAGTTAAAGGTACCATTGTTCAAAATCGGCATCCCTGTTTCCTTTTCATCTTCATCTGATGAACTTTTTTTTATATTTTAAGTTTTATCCCTGAGAATTTGCATTGTCCATGTCTGTTCATGATCTCACTATCACTTCTGTTGTAAATGTTTCAAACTAGAAAGTGAAATTTTCCATATAAGTGAGCAGATCGATCCATGCAGTGGTATGTGAGAGGTGATGTTGTACTTGGAATACCTGGAATTGCTTTGGATTTAACTGTTGTGTTCCGCCCTTTTCGGTGCTTGTATTGTCTTTTTTGTCACTAAACCCACTGATGGTGTGCATGATCCAGAAGAATGGATTGAAATTCATGTACATGAACTACTTCATTTAGGACCGGCCACGAGTTAGTTCAGTAGATTAGATACAATTCTGTTGGTGTTAGAAATTAATCCAGTGTTAATGCAGCCTGGTTCTTTTACAGTCCTACGGGTTCGTCTTCTGATTCCCCTGACTCACACTCCTTCCACTTTACATTTGTTGATATAGTAACAGTGCACCAAAGGCATTTGGTAGCCATCGCATTGTTGGGTTAGATTACTTGGAAAGTAATGTCCAGATGACCCTCTGCCCATGTTCAACCCTCCCTGTTATGCTTGTGTGTGCAGCTTTACCGCTACAGCAGCTCAGACACACCTACAGCAAACCGAAATCTTTTAAGGATATATGACAATTGCTGACATTCTTAAGGAGCAGTTGTTGTCTGTTTACACCCTGTTATAGGGAAGGAATTAAACATGATCTAGAGTGCAGTTTTGGACAGTTGGTTTATGACGATGTGATGAAACCTGAGTTAACGTAACGTTAATCTCAACACTGATTATTTTCCCATCACAACTCTAAAACATCTACTTGCCAAAGATAATATTTATCAAATAATGACGCTTCATCCTTCTGACCGTTTATACTCACTCACTCATTTGCTGAACTACTTAATCCTACTTGGGTTGCAGGTAGGCTGTGTCTGTCTCAGCCGACACTGGGCGAAGGCGGGCTACATCCTGAACAGCTCGCCAGACTATTGACGGGGTTGTCTGTTTATAGTTACATTTAAAGGGGAGATATTATACTTATTCCATTTTTTTTTTCTTATAAAGGTGGTTACAGCATTGAAATGCAGTGTTAGATGATGCCAGAATGGCTATAATATCTGACCTTTAATGTTGGGGAACGTCCCCAAAACAAGTCTGTTTCTGTTTTCACTTATGTTACAGAAACTATAACAGTCATTCCCTTATTTATTTGTCTCATAAAGTTACAAATACAGGAAAGCAGTTTTGTGGTGTTCTGTTACTGGGAAAGTGTAAACCCTCCACCATGAGGAATTTTCTAGTGGTAAAAACCCTAAAGAATCTCAGCCTTACCTCTGACTGGTACAAATCTCTGGCTCCTTTCATAAATGTTAAGCAACAATTCTTCACGGAAAAGAAACTTCACCATAGAAACCAAACATAAACATATTTATCTTTTTATGTGGAGGTTCTACTATACAACTCCCTGTGTACATTGTAACTAGAGAAAGAGTGGCTTATTTGATTGATTTAATTAATGTCTTTTAAATCTGTGATTTGTTACGTAGCCCCAACTATGTCACAATCGTTTATCCATTTAGATGTGAAAATTCTTGCTCCTCCACATTAGGGCTGGGCAACTATCAATAAATTATTGTATCGCGATTTTATACCCTTAAATTAATACTGTATCATAGTTTAGCAGAAATTTCTGCTTTCCTTTTACTAGCCCTATTATACACTATTACAGTCTTACTGTTGGCCGTAGCCGGAGATGGAACAGACAGTGATGAGTGAGGAAAACAGAGCATTACTAACCGTGTTACTGGTTGAACTGCACGAAGTAGCAGGAAAAAAAACATACAGAAAATAAGGCAATAATACAAGGAACAAAAGCAAACACATACAGATAGAATTGTGGCGCAAAGAGAAAAAAACACAGCATGCAAGGGCAGAAGTGGAGCTCATATACCAGCGCCCTGTGTCGGAGCAGTGTTTATTTATGACAAGTGTCTAAAAAGCCTGAACTGGAGTGGAGTGTGTACACACCCACTGGCATCTGTATACTTACAAACATGCACTGTTGTGTTCTTTTGTCTCCAGAATATTTTAGTAGCATAATATATCATGATAAATATTATTTTGAAAATGTCACGTTATGATTTTTAGGTCGTACCGCACAGCCCTATTTCCCATATCATTTTCGTAGCTGACTTAGCATTCATTGATTTTTTTTAATTGGGTAAACTACTACAGAAGTCTCAACTAAGCTGTTTGTTACTCTGCCTCTCTTTTCTTTTTTTTTTTTCCAGGCTGCTTCTGTTGGTGAAGATCTCATTGACTGTGCTGGTGACTTTTGCCCTCTGCTGGTTGCCTTTCCTGTCAGACCCACAGCAGATCCTTCAGGTTCTGCATCGCTTGTTCCCAGTTGACCGCGGTTTATTCGAGGTATGTCCTCAAGGTTCATGCTTTCACTGTAACCCATTCAAGTTCGGACAGATATAATAATTTCCTTTTTTCATCAGTTTGGATTTAATAGCATGTGTTCTTGTAGTCGTTCCTTTAGAAACCTGGGTATGTGATCCTTCAGTGATTTCAGTGAATTCAGTATTAAAGAATGTCATGCGCTCTTATTATATAATGTGTATAATGACTACAGTGTACAGTTATGCAGTGAGATTAATCTGCTACAACAAAACAGCTGAATAAAATAATAGAAAAAAACAACCAGTGTAAAATATATTTTAGAATTTTTTTTCACTTTATAATAATGTGCAGTGTGTATAAATCCGTCGTATTTACTGCGACAGGACATGCCAGGTTTTCAGAATATTGGCGTGGTTTGACGCTTTGATGCTATGTTGCTTTGCATTGTCAGCTAACTTTTAAACATGAGGTCATGCAGGAATCGCCTTGAAATGCTAATTCAAATGCAAAAATGTGCCTGTGTGTGTGTGCATATGTATAGAAAAGTTTACATATAATGAATTTCACACTCAAAATCACACATTCACAGAACAGTATCATGGATTAGTATCATTCATCCATTATCTATACCACTTAATTATATTATATTATATATAAAGGATTATATTAACAGTATGACTCTAAAACCCATGGAAGAAGGAGTCACACCATGAAACATGTATGCCACAGTATTTCCGGGTACACAAACTCCCTGCCTTAACCAGTCAGTATTAGTCTACAGGATGTTTTACAACACTATGATGCTGTGAACCAGCCTTAATCGGAGGGAAAAAACCCCCACAAAAACCCTGAAGCCTATTTTTGCTACTGAAACATATCCTTATCCTACTGTGGAGGTGTTGCTCAGTCTGGATCGGGTTGCCGTAGATCTGAAGCACCAGTCATGAGGTGGAAGCAAGCTTTATATGGAACACTAATTTGCACCTGGATAGAGTTTAAAGTAATCCAGTTCTCCTAATAGCCCAGTTTTGGATTGGAGGAAACCGGTGAACCCAGAGGAAAGCTACACAGACACAGAGGAAAACATATAGAACTCAGCGTAAGCAGTGTCCCAAGTTCAGGATTGAGTCAGAGAACCCTGAGCTGTGATACAAGACAAACTAGCATCCATGACACGTTCGTTTGTGACATGATGTTAACATAATACACAAAGTGTGAGCAACTCTAACCTAGACACACTGATGGCTGCGAAAGAGACAGTTTGCCTAGCTGAGTGTGTGTGTGTGTGTGTATGTGTGTGTGTGTGTGTTAGTGTGTGTGTCGTTTGGGGTGTAGCATTCTAAATGCCGGAGTTATCCGTGTGCATGTGTGTGTAAAGGCAGGCCATGAGGCTGACACTTAAGTTACTTGAACTAATAATATTAATGTCCATGTAAGCAATACAGCCAGGGCAAACTAGGTGTTAGTTGCCACTCAGTCAAGCATCAAGTTGCTCTCGTAAAAAGAAATGGAGTCAGGGGCATGCTGTGCAGACAGGCTGACTCTCTAACAGAGGACCAGTCAGACATTTTGACATTGGAACTGGTCCAAGACTATCCTGGGGTCAGAGGTGAGAATGTATTAGAGGTTATTACATAGATTTATAGACTTGTTTCTTTTCACATTTGCAAGGAGAAGGGTGTTTAAATTTGATTCTCACACACACACACACAGCTGTGAGGTGCAGCAGCTGTGTTTGTGTAAAGGGGACAGTACTGTGTGGGGACATACACCCATATAAGTAATGTACGGCAAGCAGGATGTGATTGTGATGGCTTTAGGGTGGCCAGAATACAGGAATGTGCCTGGCATGCAGAAAGAGGAGTCGCAAGCTGACTCGTACACTTGTACATTTGACCCCATGTGCCTGAGTTTACAAATAAGTGCATAGCTTTTTTTGACGTGCCACATGCTTGACTGGGAAACTCATGACAGGAGTGAGTAGCTTGTCACCTCCAGCGCCACCGTGCAAATGTCACAGGGGAATTTTTATTGCACTTTCAGTTGGGAAATGATTACGTTAGAGTAATGCCACTTATTTGCTTTCTCTTCAGAAGCAGTGGTGTATTTAAAGAAGCCCACTATAGTTGTAAGGTCAAATTTGGTAACCCTGTTCTGTGACATACAGCTATTTGGATTTTAAGAATATTGGATTCTGATGGAGACAAAATAATGGGAGGACCTAGTTGTATACTATTCAATTACTTCATGACTGAATGTAATCAGTTAGCTAGTATATAAAACAGTTAAAGGTAAGAACCTGTTTACCAGGTTATTAAATAAACATTGAATACAGTGTTATCTCATACAAAATCATTCTGAAACCATTTGCTTCCTCCTGTACGCGAGTGTCAATGATCCCTGCACCGGGCACGATGATATTGCCATCTTTTTTTATTTCTCTTTGAAATCATAGGCCTTGTTCTGGTTTTTTTAACACTTGAACGTGTTTCACTTTCTACGAATCAGTGTTTCCAAGTCATCGTTCCTCCAATCACATGGTCTTGTAATTGTTAACAGACACAGAACTAAAACATGATATAAGACAGGTGACTAAGAGATATTAAGCCCATGAGCTGGACTGGTTTCACCGGGAAACCTTTGCATTCAGCCAACATGAACTGATAATGGAAGATAAAACACGTCGGCTATTCACTAATGAATATGCACTGATAAAGGAAAAGAAAAGAAAACGCATGGTTTAGTGCACACAGGAGGAAGGAACACCATGTCAGCTCCCCAATCCAGAAAACTCCATATTTATAGACAGAATTTTACAGTCAAAGAGATCCATACCTGCAAAAGGTTTGTGAACTGCTGGGGAACTGATATCGATGGGAACATTTTGAAGCACCACATCACTGAGATGATCATACTTTGATTATATAGTAGTACAGACAGAGAAACAACGTCTTCTTGTTGCCTCGCTGAAAAATTTACTTTTATTATTTACTATTTACTTTAACTGTCCTGTTGATTTTGTGTGTGTGTGTGTGTGTGTGTGTGTGTGTGTGTGTGTGTGTGTGTGTGTGTGTAGGATAAAGTGGCTAACACATGGTGCAGCTTGAACGTGCTGATAAAGATCAAGACCCTGCTGTCCAGAGATACTCAGCTGCTCCTCAGGTAATCCTTCTTCCATCCGTTTACCAACCATCCACCCTTTCTCTGCCTTCAGCCCACCTTCTGGAGCCCTCATTACGATTGAGTGTGCCGAAGATTATTGTACCCTAATGATGTCCGTGGTAATGATATCTGCTGGGTAATCTGCAGCTGGTCTTGGTAGAGATTTCTGACTGAACAAAGGGATGCGTTTAGCTCTCCGAGGTTAAAACTAGTCTATCTGAGAGATTTTCTAGGCCGATACTCGGATGTTGTTTGAGTGAATAGAGTCCGAGTCTTTGGTGCGATTAAATCTGTAAATCTATTTTAGGCACAAAGGCAGCATTTTCTTTACAACTGGTAATCCCTGGGATTACTCGTCCTTGGATTATTTGTGCTTTTGTTGCTGGGTGATATTAGCATTATGAGGTCCAGATTACAAGTGGCCATATTTTCATAAAGCCTTGGGTGAGTTCATCCTGCACACGTTCAAGACCATCCTGAATGCCGCGCAAATGAGAATCTTTGTAAACTATAAGTAGCTCTCAGTTTAGATTGATTGAGGTGTCTTTGTCCAGATTGTCACATACTTGATGCATCTATTGAATAGCTCCGGTCTTGTTGACCATGAGCTTTATTTATTTCTGCAGCTTGGTGTATGCATTTATTAATCCACCTTCAGTAACCATTTTGTCCTGGTCAGGGTCTCAGTGGGTCCGAAGCATATACCGGGAACACTGGGTGCGACGTTGTGAATACACTAAATGAGATACAGGGCAACATAAACACGTATTCACATACTCAGCCACACGCTTGGATAATTTACCTTCGCTAATCAACCTACTCACATGTTCTGGAAGGAAAGCAGAGAACTTGGTGGGAACGTATGAAACTCAACACAGATAGTAACCCAAGGTTAAAATCAAATCTATGAGGCAGCACCACACTGCTACAGTACTGTCACCTACCAAGTTTATATCCTCCGAGGACAAACTTCGAAGCTCGCACGGAGCCTCCACATTTACTGTGATGTACCCCCCAGTTGAAATCCTCTGCGGCTGCTTTAAGGTTTAAGTGTTAAACCTTTCGCATGGGATTGGAAGGCTCATATCGGTCTTTGACGCAGGCTAAATGAACAGTGTGACAAAACGCTTGTAAGGCCTTGCTCATAACACACCCAAATTATCACAGAATCTCTTTAATTCTGTCAGCAGTAGGTACCATACTAAAGCTTTGCTCAGATGGCTCCCTTCTAATTCATGTTGGTGGCCATGAATAATAGCGAACCAAGGACATACTCTATACAGATATTAAGTTTCAAGGGTATTTGGATTAGCAAAAAAAAAAAAATACCACGTCCTGGCATCATTTTTCCACCGTAGATCGCTAGCTATGAATCCAGCTACCCATGTTAATATTTATAGTCATCCGCGGATTTGTAAAAACTCTCCAGTTCCTCAGCGGAAGCTCTGTAGAAGTTCTGAGAGGAAATTGGGGTGCATGTCATTTAATTCAGCGAATCCTCCTGAGAATCCTGAGGAGCATCTGTAGTTCCCCTGCAGAGGCTCCGTGGAGAATATATACCTGGTAAGTGACAGTACGGTACCCATCTGTACACATGTAAAATAATTGAGTGTTAACTTAGAATCTGACTTTTTTTTCAGTTTTGCCATGACTGTCCTATTCATCCTACCTTCATCAATTAAAGTGTTGACCAGACCCACCCTGTGGCAATTTAAATTGGCTTTGGTAAGTATTGGTAATATCTTCTTTCAGATCACTGTTATAATCTGTTGACATTTTTACAGATTTAGGATCTAACCATATATGGTCTTGTACTATAGGTCAACTCCTCACTGGCCTTTTTCCTCTTCTCCTTTCAAGTCCATGAGAAGTCCATCCTATTGCCAGCCTTGTAAGTTTGCACCTTCTCGGTTTAATTTTATCGTATTACAGTACGGTTTATAGCTGTGGTGGTGAAGTGACGGACAAAGAATTCTGCAGCAGAGACATTCATTAGATGAAAACCTGTCCAAAGATCAGCTACTGTAGATTTATAGTTCAGCTTCTGGAGCTTTCGGAGTTGTTTTGTAATATTAAATCTAGGGCAGTGTAGTGGGTAGCACATCCGCTTCACAGCAAGAAGATCCTGGGTTTGAGTTTTGGGCTTGGTGAGGGCGTTTCTGTGTGAGGTTTGCATGTTCTTCCTGTGCTTGCATGGGTTTCCTCCAAGCCCTCTGGTTTCCTCCCAGAGTCTAAAGACATGCACATTAGGCTAGCTGGCTGTTCCAACTTGCCTCTAGGTGTGAATGTTAATTGGTGTATGTGTGTGTTTGCGCAGCAATGGACTTGCTAGTTGTTCAAGGTGTACCCACCCCGCCTTCACCCAGAGTCGGCTGAAATAGGCTCCAGCCTCCCCGCGACCCTAGCAGGATTAAGCAGGTCGGCAAATGAATAAAGGAATATTAAGTCCCCAAAATATTAAGCAACTCAAATCCTTTGAAAATAGTTTATTAGTTGCTCTTGTAAACATATTATCTACATAACCGCTGCCTATTAAATCATACATCATAAATATATCTGATGAGAAGTAGAAGGTTTGCATTCTCCCCTCTGAAATGTCTCTGAATTATTTATTTCATCATGTGATCATACTTTTATAGAACGTATGATGTATTTGGTTACAGATGTTCCTTGATCTATTAAGATAGATTATCCAGATTGTTGCTTTATTAACTGTTGAGTTATATCACACACCTGTTCAGATCAATCAGTAATGCATGTCACCAGATTAGAAGGGACACATTCTGAGCCTGTGTGTGTGTGTGTGTGTGTGTGTTGGATCAGATCTTGGAGCAAATGCATTGGTGTAACAGGAGCACAGAAGTGTGTGCTGTAATTACTGGCTCAGTAAGGAGGGCTCGGGGAGGTCGTAAGGTACAAGCCCCTTTCTGGTTAATAATAGCTTTGACATCAGATGGATTTGTTTTCCTTTGCAATACACTTCAGGCGTACCCAAGCACAGTGTGTGTATTTCATGCTTTTTGTTTCATGTCATGTGTACCTCTTAAAGATTGAATCTGATTAGAATTATTAATATGGTATTTCAGAGATTCTAATGCAACATAAAATTAATAAAACTCAACATGATGTAACTGAACTGTGTAATTCCTAATAAGGTCATTTGACAATGTTTACGATTTTTGTGTCACCTGCCAGCGAAGCTGAAGCGACACATAGGGATCACGATGTGTCTTTGGTCGTCACACTTACTTCTAATCCTAAACTTCTCTTTAACCAGTTCACTTATTTCAACCGAATTTTCACAGAATCTTATTCTATTATTCACCTCCTATTTGGCTTCCGCCCATCGGGAGCTATAGGAATGGGTTCCGTCCGTCCGTCTTTAGTTTCCGGACGTTTATTTGCCGTACGCTGAAACTGGGGCTTTCAAACTTGTTAAGTTGGCTCACTACTATAAGTGCTAGGATGAGTTTGTGTGTGAGTGACCTTGACCTACTTTTCAAGGTCACAGAGGCAAAACTGTATATAAGTTTCTGGACATTTACTTGCCGCGCGCTGAAGCTGGGGCTTTCCAACTTGCCACGCTTGTTCTATATTGGCATATTATGAAATCGTCCTTTCGCCGGGCGCATCTGGACCCCTGTGGTGTATTTTTTTTATTTTTGTAATAAATACATTTTTGTGGTTTCCCATAGCAAATCATTGACTTCTCCTCCACAAAGGGAGTTGTCATAATTAATCCACAACTCACCCTACATCGGTCATAGAGTTATAAGAAACTTTCACAGAATCTTCAGAACATAATGTTTTATTACCTCTGCCATGAGCTTTTACTTGTGTTGGTTGGTTTGTTAGTTTGTTTCTACAGAAGGATGTTGTACAAATAACAAATCATTACATTTTGGAGGTGATCAGTGAATCGAATCAGGTGTCCGAAATGGAAAAAAGGTCTGAAAATGGGTATAATATATGACCTTTAGTTTAAAAAATACACAGGAATATGGGAGTACATCATCACGGATAAACAAAGGAATATCAGTTATCAACTCAGGCTTTTAAGTCTTTTTAACTTGTTTCCTCTCTTTAAAGATAAGGTTGACAAAATGGTTACTAAGGTGTTGAGGCTTGCCAGAGAGGTGTGTCTCATAAATGTACGTTTATTTATTTATTTTAGGCCAGTCTGCCTTCTGATGAATGAACTTCCACTAATGGCCACTTGGTTCCTGGTGGCTTCCACCTTCAGGTAAGCGGTCAGGTTTAAATACAGTAATTAAGAGTTAAATGGAAAATGGGTTGATACAAGAGGTACATCACAATTTGTCAGTCACTTTGTGGTCATGTGGGGTTTTTTAAATCAAAAATAAACCATAAAAAAAACCCCACTTTTAATTAGCTTTTCTTGTGTTTCCATGTAATGGATAAAACTTCAAATGGGTTTAAAAACACACCATGTGGTTTACTTGTAGTATATACTAAAACTTAGATGAGTTAAAAAAAAAAAAAAAAAAAGTTTGATACACAGCGCTTAGCTCTGCTCAGAGCATGCAGATCTCACCTGATCTGCCTCTTTAGTAGTAAAAATAAACTATAACAATCTTGGTTTAGTTCACTTTTTTCATGTTCCCATGTAGTATATACTGGTCACAGCATGCAGAGCTCACCTGATCTGCCTCTGTAATGGTTAAAATATGTTAAAAAAAAAAAAAAACTATAAAAAAGCCTGAATTAGTTTGCTTTTTATGTTCCCGTATAATATTTTCTAAACCATTACTTCACTTCAGGCTCAGTGGATGTTGCTGAATTAAGTAGTCCAGAACTATTCAGCAACATCCACTTAATTATTTTATTTTTTAATTATTTTAATTACTACAGTAATTGTACAGTGTTATTGATGTGTCGATATAAAACCGATATCATATGATAACTGTACATTTGACAAGAGGCATTTTAACTGAAAATAGATATTTAATAAACAGATATGTCCATGTGCACTGGATACTTTCTGTTGAGTAAGTGTTGTGCACATGGTTAAGTGTACACACACGACAGCATAATCTACATGCCATTTAAATAAGAGCCTTTTGTATGAACACTGCTCAGCATGCTGTGGATCCAATCTGGCAATTTCCTTAAATGCCATTGTTAATGTTTTTTTGTCGAATACACATTTTTCTTTATCAAGTATGACCCAGTTTTCTTCCATAAAGAGGTTTTTGTCAAACAATTAGAGTGAACATTCGTAGGGTATACATAGAAACAACAGTTTGTTGCAAAGCTTAATGTCTCAAACACACAAGTAATACATTTAATGGCTAAGTGTACAAATTACTGCAGAATGTTGTGCACTGAAAACTTGGATTGTTTCAGTGGCATGAACCCATCAGTGAGTCACATTGCCTTATAAAACGGTTTTGTTGGGGGTTTTGACTCCACCAGGCCAAACATTTTGCAGGGTTCTCTTAATGGATTCGATCCCTTTAGACTGGATGCTGTATTTAATATCTTACTTTTTTGCTGTTGTTTTAATTTCCCCTCTAGCATGCTGCCTCTCCTACTGAAGGATGGTTTGTTCCTGCCTTATTTGGTGACCTCAGTGGCCTTCCTCTACTTCAGTGCGTATCTTCTCTCAGCTCTGGAAAGAACCTCAGAGGAGGAGCTCAGACTGGGTCCAGTTTACAGACTCGCCCAGTACTGCCTGTCCAAACACACAATCAGTCGCCTATTCAAGTGCACAGTAAGCAACAGAACACAAGCACAACTATTTGGATAGTTTATATTGCACCGACCTTCTTTGCCTGACTTGGATCATTCCAAACACTTCTGGAACTTGCGCTAGTCCGTCACAAATTGGGAGCTCGTCCGGGATAGAACAATTTTGTTTATATTGAGGCGTTGTACGTAGCACCATGTCTGAGTTTACAGATTTTATAGGAAATCCCTCCTTAGAGGTTTTGGGGACTTTTCAAATGGGACACTTAAATAAGATCGCTGCAATCCTTGAGATTGACGTGAAGAAGCCAAAAAAGAAGGCAAACATTAAGGAAGCAATTCAAAAGGCTTTAGTTGAGAAAGGTTTGGTGCCAGGGGGATCGGCATGAGACTGTGATGTAGCCCAAGGCACCTCAGGGGCAGTAAAGGGAGGAGATAGAGAACATCGGCTCAAATAAGTGGAATCAGAGATTCGCCGAATGGAGGCAGAAACTGAGAAACTCCCCAAAAATTAAAAAAATTGCAAAAATTTGATATTGGCAAGCACATAACCCTAGTACCAGCGTTTAATGAAGATGCAGTTGACCAGCACTTTGCAGACTTCGAAAAAAAACAGCCGCCGATTACGATTGTCCCCACCATGCATGGCCATCCCTATTACGAACTGTGTTGACAGGCAAAAGCCGAGAAGTGCTTGCTTTACTTTCATAGGAACAAAAAAAGAAAGAACTACAACGTGCTCAAGGCCGCTATGCTCAAAGCCTATGAGCTGGTACCAGAGGCTTATCGCCAAAAGTTTAGGATTTACATGCAGTTTGGCCGTAAAAAAGAAATGTTGTTTGACAAGTGGTGGTGATCAAGTAAAGTTGACAGCCTCGACAAAATGAAGCAAGTTGTACTGCTTGAAGACTTCAAAGGATGTGTCCGCGATGACCTCAAAACCTATTTGAACGAACACAAAGTTGACACGCTTCGAGAGGCCAACATCCTCGCTGATGACTACGTCCTTACCCATAAGAAAGTCTTTACAAAGAGAAATGATGACTATGAGAGGTCGAAGCCTTACACCAGTCAAAAGCCTGAGTCCTCAGTTAGCCATAAGTCCAGTGCCCAGGAGAAGAAATATGAGAAAGATCAGACCAGGTCAGGTACTGTATGTCAACGTAAGAAACAAGGTCACGTGATGACCAAATGTTATGCTCTAAAAAGGAAAAAAAAAGCCTATTGCACTTATTTCCTCTAAAAAGCCTTATAAAATTAAGAATGCGGTTCCTAAACATTATGGCAACCAGTCTGACGTTAGAGAGGAATATGCTCCTTACGTGTCTGAGGGCACAGTGTCACTAATTGGTGCAACCAACCCTTGAAATCCTGCCCCTGCTATGTCGCAGGGCGGCCAATCACACTTGGAGGACGCGCCAACATAGATACAGAAACTTGCATACACACCAGAATGTTTAGTCTTGCTTCCAAGTGGTGCAACAGAAAAGCCCTGGGCCTGACATGCCGTGATAGTGACTTCAAATCTTGTTATTGCCACAGCCATTGGTGGTAGTGAGCCCAAGAGGGCAAAATTAGCAGTGTTCTCTAGGAGGGAGAGGTGGCATACTCTCTCTCACTCCCCTGTCAATCATAAGTGACACTAGCCAACTGCGAGCATTCGTGAACTCATGAATACAGATAACACTTTCCTCAGAGTGTGTTATATCCCTGATAGTTGCCATAGCAGCAGTTTGAAAATGAAGCACATGATGGCTTCCCCTGTTGCTAGCTGTCATGTGATAGAGCAGTCTGGTGGGTGGGCTATGACTTGGCAGTGACTAAGTTCGGGAGAAAATCTGGGGGGAAATGGTGAGTGCTGGTCAGTGTGGGTAATGGGGGAGAGAGTATGTCATCCCTCCCACCTAGAAAGCACAGTTTTGCTTTCCCAGCCAGAGAAGGCTGTAGCAATGTCAAGATTCTCATCATTGATCTCGCAGTGATCGGATGAACACAGTTCTCTTGTGCCAAATGCTTCCCTTTCAAGTCTTGATGATGCCACCAAACTGAGTGTTTCATAGAAAGCTAATCACAACGTGGCTTAGGTGCTAGTGTTTGGGGATAGAGAGAGAAATAGCCTTTCTTGTTTTTATAAATCACATGACCGGTCAGAAAGGGTCCCCTTGGCTCTTTGTAATACAATAACCACCAGTGGGTACGTATTAGATAAAGTAGATCCATACACTCTACACAAGGCTACTGTATATTTGGTCCTTATTCATGAATGTATCACTTTATACAGTCTTTCTGACAATTACATGATGAGCAAGGCTATATTAAATACAATATTATATTATATAATCATGTCATTTTCTGAACCACTTTATCCTTTAGTTGGGTCACGTGGTGCCTGGAGCCCATCCAGCCAACTCTGGGAGAACACAGTGTACACCCAGAACAGGTCACCAGACCAACACAGGGCCAACCCGCACAACCATTCACACTCATTCACACCTGGGGCAATTTAGAATACCCAATTAGCCTAATGTGCATGTCTTTGGACCGTGGAAGGAAACCCACACATGCATAGGGATAACAGGTTAACCATGCCGGTCATCAGGCTCAAACCCAGAAGCTTCTTGCTGTGAGGCGGAAGTGCTAAACACTACACCCCTGTGCTGCCCAATGTTTTCATGTGTACATATCAAATATAACCTTGTGAAGACGGTATTTTTAGAATAATTACAACAATAATACTTTCTATCTTTGTTTGATTTCATCCTTGTGAATGTTAACACTGAACTTTGTAATGTATGGGATGTCATGTGTTATTTTGCTGATATTTGATAAGTGCATATATCATTAACACAAATCCTGAGCCTGCTTACTGAGCCCTCACTACAGCCATCCTTAATAGACACATGAATGTTTAATAGACATGTTAATGAGGGCTTCAGTACAAGCAGCAGCTGTCTCACTTACCTGAAAAATTAAATCTTACAGCTAGTGAGATCTTATTTTTGTTACACAAAATGTGCTGATCATCTTCCCTCCTGTTTTACAGTTTGGGGTCTCGTTGGTGATCATGGCTGGTTTGAGCGTTACGTGTGTAGCAGTGGATCCTCCAGCTAAACTGCCGGATTTGTTTCCGGTTCTAGTTTCTGTTTTCTCCTTCTTTCAGTTTTTGGCCTTGTTGCTGTATTTCAATGTAGTTCAACTGACCGAGCTGACCAACAAAAAGGGCCAAAAGAAGACAAACTGAAACAGAGGGTCTATTTGAAATGGGGGTAATTATGGGGAATGATGACAAAGGAAAAGGAGAATTCCTTGCATTAGGATGGATTGGGCCTAATTTGGGAAATTGAATTTCCTCTTAATAAATAGCTTGAGAAAAATTCCCTCTGTTTAAAATAGTGACTCGGGAGGGATGGAGGGAAAGTTTTTGCCAGATTACAAAAGAATGATTATTATATTATGTCCCATTGCATAAGTGATAAATATATATTTTTCGGAAAAACTTACATTGTTGAAAGGACCATTTGTTACCTTCATTTATTAAATACTTTTCTACACATCAATAAACGCTTTTATATAAAATTGCTTCTGGGTACCTTATTCTGCAACCTCCTTAAATTACAAGATGTGACCCAAATGAATGTCAAAAAAAAAGTACTGCATTTTAACACACACACACACACACACAAATATATACATTGAATTAAAACGCATTGCCTGCATGCCCCATAAAACAAAAATGATGGGAAAGGACATATCGGAACACAATGTCATAAAGCTGAAATACCAGAGGAACACACAATTTTTTTGTTACCTCTTTCTTTCACAGGAGTTAATGACTGGCATTAAAAAAATCCATTACAACTGTAAATGTTATCAGGTCACAGAGGGGCTATAGTGTTCCAGCTTGCACAAGCCCTGCAGCCCCACACACATACATTGGACAAGGAGAACCAACTGCTTCTGATTCAACACATGCAGAAAAACACTGAGGAATCAGATACTGGCAGAGACACAACCGGAGCTAAAGGAGAAAAGGACACATTGGCTAATTCAGTGATGTAGAAGGAAACATGATAGTATGACATGATAGTATGCTGCAACCTGACACCGATTAATTTCCTAAAAAAGCATACAAGTGTTTTATTACACTAATACCACAGAAACGTCACACTGATTGCATCTGTTGTTGTGATCCTGTTCACGCTAAAGATTATAAACTATGTTTAAAAAACTGAATGAAGTTAAAAAAATATGAAAAAATGTCCTTTATATTATTGAGGATCAGGAAAAAAGATGCTGCCTTCATTGGAAAACATGAGGTTCCTCCAATTATCTCCTTGCAGAACGTTTGTGCATTTTTATTTATTTATTTTTTGTTAACACATTTGTACAAATATTGAATAATTTGTGTTCAATTACACCGTAGACATCTCTGTGAAGATGGATCCCATAGAAACAACTGTAATGTTGTTAGAAAGAGTAAGCTGAGATCAACTTCTGACTTCCTTTACAACTGGAACTAATGCTAGAACTAAAGAGTTAAAGAAAAAGAAAGATCACCTTCTTACCAATCCAAACATTAAACATCGCATGAATGTATTGAAGGACGTGCGCACACACAGTAGTTTTGATTCAGCATGTATTTTTTTGTGAATGGAGGGTCAAGCTGTGAAGATCTTTGCCAAGCCCAGACAGAAGTCATGTAAAATCACTTCCGGAAAACCACACCCAAGACTTTATACTCTCAGCAAAAGGAAGCCACGTATATAGGAAAACACAAGTAGTGTTAACGTGCCAGCTTGTGTTTTTGTCCTTCATGCTGCCTCTGGGAGTGATAAAGTGAGAGTTATATGATCCACCTTGGGCAGGAATAGGATGGTTTGTGTGGCCAGCAGCTGTTGTTCAGGTTGGCCTTCTCAGCCACTGCCAAATAAAGAGACAAGATTAACATGGAAACTGCACCTCACTACACTACAGCGTGTCTGTTCATGAAGTGCTCATGTCAGATTTTCATTATCAAGTGAGCTAACAATTTCACATCATTATAACTTTGGTTAATCTTTTTTCCAAAATCTTAATGTATGGAAAAAGTTTGGATATTCTGTCGACACAGTAATACTAAATAATTAGGTGGTTTTCAGTGTTTTCATACTAATTAATGGCATGCAAAGATGACAGCATAATGAAAATGAATGGAGTTGATAAAAAATACACATAAATTAAAGCATCAGTTGATTTATTTAGGCTCGTACTTGGTCTTAGTGTAAACATCGTCCAGAGCTCTGATTTCCACGCACTCTCATACAGATATATGCAACAGCCAATCAACAACAAGCGTGTAACTGGATTAAATAAGCAAATACTTAAGAGCCTTTGATGGATTTATTACTGCAGTCATTAAGTATCACCTGTTTTTTAACCTTAACTAATGCAGTGAGTAGCTTCTCATTTCTAAACTATATCAAAAGACTTATCCCGTAGTCATGGAAAAGTTGTCAGAGCATTTCAGGAGGGTCAAATTATTGGCCTGCATTAAGCAAATAAAACAACTAAGAAGACTGGCTTAACAACTGTCCAACACATTAAAACGCAGATAGTGCTAAACTGTCAACTTCACATGAGTTGGAAACATGGTCAGAAAAAAAAATCTTGACTAATCGTGATCGGAGATCTTGTAATGCAAGCGCTTGGTAAAGTTGGATCATAAAAATAGACAGTAGAATTCACGTTTATGTTTAATAGTGAATGGAAGAGCATTTCCATACACACGACATGAAGAGAGCTCCCAGAATTGGAACTAAACAGCTGTGTGGCCATAAGAAAACCATTAGTGTATGTAAGAGGACGTGAGAGAGTGGGAGTACGTGGGGAGCAGGGTGTGGGGTGGGGGAGGAGGGTCGGAGGTGCCCTGGTTTCCGGGCTGTGCGGCCGAAGCATCGGGGAGGGTGCTGGCCCGCGCCGGGTAGTTGTCTGGGGGGCCTGGTTCTCCTGGGCGTGGTGCGGGCCCTCTGCCTTGGGGA
>JBCNYH010000006.1:9289273-9312636 GCA_039654325.1 Tandanus tandanus | reverse complement strand
ATATAATAAATACACAGATGTGATATTACACTGCGTAATACATCAACAATAACGGCTTATTTTCGACAGCTGTTGAATTTGTTTTGAGTTAAAGTAGAATTCCTTATATTTCCGCCTTCCGCCTCCCCCCCCCCATTTCACCCTGGAATGGAACGGTCCACGTCCAGGAAACTCATTTTAAGCGCCAAACACAGCGCGCGACATCCAGAATTCTCAGCGCCTGTTCTGAGGTGATTAGCATCGCTCGCTAATTCTTTTCCTGTCCAGGAAATTCGAGGTATTTTCCCTTAGTATGCTTTAATATACTTCTAAAATCTTTATCATAATCATTAGTAGTTAAAAAACAAAAAAACACACACAACACATTCGTACATCCGAAATCGAAAAAGTTTAGATATGTTGTATGGGTAATGAAATTAGCTTTAACATCTCTCTCTCTCTCTCTCTCTCTCTCTCTCTCTCTCTCTCTCTCTCTCTCTCTTTGTGTTTAAATAAAAATGAGAAAACTAACCCAAATAGGTCTCTTTAATATTATATATTCATGTTATAACAATTTATACTGTTTGCAATCATTCGTTTACTCAGTTAAGAAAAAAAAGGTTTAGTGAAAACTTACCTCAGAAACTAAAATGTGGCTCTTCTCTCAAATCATAATCACCTCAGGTATTGTGTTTTTATTAACCAAAGTTATCAATTTTAAAAATGTCACAAATTAAATGCACCAATGTGTCGCTCCTTTAGAATATATTCATTATGGCTGTTTTAAATTGTTTAAATTTACCTCAGCAACGCTGTAAATGGGCTGCTTCACAATCCGTATACTTTTTGGGTTCACAGTAGCATCAAAAATAAAACTCATTTGTTCAGTTTTTGTGGTTTCTTGTTACCAGTCAACACCTCAGGAGACTAGAATGTTTAGTGTGAAGTATCAGAGCTCCAGGTCTAATGGTGTCTAAATAACAGCAGGTGAAGTATAACACATACTGGGTCTCTAGAATCAGTACATCTGCTGGTAGTTTATCAGAACTGTAAGGAATTCACAGCATTAGGAATAAAAGCTCACTAAACACATTATCTGAGCAGGTTTCCTGCAACATTAGTTGTATATATTATTAACTGCAGTAACAACAGCATCAGTGACAATCATTGTGGTTTTCCGGAGAAGACCGTTTTTGATGGACATGCTTATCAAGCTGATGTGGAACTCCGTACAGAACGTATTTCACATCCAATCACAATTATGTTTTTCAGCAAGCTATACAGTACTATGCTGCTTTAGAAAAGCAGTTAATATCTGAAAAAAAAAAAAATCACATCTGTCCTCCACATGTGATGTCTACTTTCCGGAGAAGATATTTTTGATGGACAAAAGGATCCCGACAAAGGCACTTGGATTATAAATAGAGCTTACAGGCAGCAGAGCATCTTTATAGATTGTATGAAAATACCCCTCCAAAAGTAAAAGTTGGTGAGTAATTAGGAGGCAATTCAGAATTTTATCAGGTAAAAGCTATTATTTTATTACAGTGGATTTGAGCAATATTTTCCTCTGATAACCCGATTTATCGGAATTGAGAAAATATTTACGTGTAGCTGGGACGACTCTTCCTCTATACGACAATAAACAAGAGACAGTCATAAAGTATGAAAGTGCCTACTTAAAGGGGTCCCTTGTATAATTTTAAAAAGACAGCCCTGACCATGAAGCAGCCCAGATAGTCCTGCAAGGTAATGTAAGGTAAAATGTTTTTGCTGCTTACCTTTTAGTTAAAACTTCCCAGAGTTGATCTAGAAATCACAAGTCTCGGTATTAATATAGGCTTGTTTCAGAGCTGATGTAAGCAATCCTTTTTTTATTTATTTTTTGGTGTTAAGTCCCTGGAGTTCACTGGCTTTCAGTCAGTCTCAGTCTCTGGCTGCTTGGTGTATTTCCATCTTCCTCCATGTGTCTGAATGACTGAGACTGCGCTCATTCCTTCAGGTCAGTTTCTTCCTATTTTTTTCTCTCTCTCTCTCTCTCTCTCTCTCTCTCTCTCTCTCTCTCTCTCTCTCTCTCTCTACCCCCCTTCTTTCACTACCTTGTCACTCTCTTCTCCCCTCCTCCCCATCTCTCTCACACAGCAGCACTCTTTCTTGCCTGACTACATGGATGCAAAACATGCATGGACGGTCATTACTATACCTGTGAACAAATTTTTCATAATTAATCCAAGCCTAAGTATAACCCTGAACAAAAAGAAATCATCCCACAAATTCCTACAATGTTTCGCCAGACATTTACAGCATTTAGCAGATGCTCTTATCCAGAGAGACTTACAGAAGTGCTTTCAAGTCACTATCAGTGAATATATTCTTATGCTGGTTCGTCAGGGCGCAGATTAAGTATACCGTTAGTCAGACTCAGTGGGTAGGTGTTGTGTGTGCAGGTTTTTTTATTTATTTTATTTTATTTTTTTGTGTCTGTTAAACAGTGCAATTCTAAGTACTGCCAAAAACGGTAGGTAAGACACCCAGTGACTCAGCTGTCTGGACATTCAGAGGAAGTTCATTCCACCGTCTTGGAGCCATAACGTTGTACGGACATTGACATTGTACAAAAACTGGACATAGGTAAATTGACACCCTCAAAACTGTAGTCATCAGTCAATTTAATGCACTCCAGGAGCTGAAGAATTGTCAGATTTTCAAAGAGGTCGAATTGTGGGTCAGTCAGAGGGTGGCATCAGCCAGCGACAAATAGCCGACAATTTGAGTATTCCTCTGTCAAGGGTAAAAAGTTTAACAGTGAAGGTAAGACCACCACGGATCCAGGTCGACATGGACCATCAGAAAGATGCCTTCGCTCCGTGAAGAGGGCAGTGGAGAAAAATCCCCGTTCTTCATCAAATGGGCGATTATGGCTGAGCAGCAAGACGCAAGCCTCTTATTCGACCAGCAAATTTTCAATCTAAAAGCTCAATCTCCACAGTCTTGGTAGATTACAGCTGTGTTACAGTTCAACAGATTCAAGAGTGTGTGTGTGTGTGTGTGTGTGTGTATATATATTAATAGAATACTAAATAGAATATAGCATCATTACACTGTAACTGAATAGAATAGAGCATAGTTACAGTACAAGCAAATGAAATAGAGCTGCAATACATAACTATAACTAAGTAAAACTATGTTTCTCTTTGAAAGTACTGGAAAGACAAGTTCAATCCTTTTGTTTTTTATATACACTGAAGACATTTGGGTAAGAGATCAAAGGATGAATATGAGACAATAGATCAGAATTTCAGCTTTCCTATTCTGATATTTACAGCTGCTTAATCTTAATAAGGTCATGGGAAGTCTGCAGCCTATCTCAGCCGACACTGGGCGAAGATGGGATACACCCTGAGCGGCTCGTCAGACCATTGCAGGGGCAGCACTCACACAACCATTCACATTCAGACCCACACTTAGGGGCAATCTGGAACAGCCGATTAGCCTAATGTGCATGTCTTTGGACTGTGGGAGGAAACCGGAGTACCCGGAGGAAACCCACGCAACCACAAGAAGAACATGCAAACTCCAAACAGAAATCTTCATGCCCTGGACTCGAATCCAGGACCTTCTTGCTCTGAGGTGGACATGTTTACCAGTACGGCACCATGTCGCCCATATTTACATCTACATTTCTTAAAAAACGTAGAAGCCGCTATCTACAGTGTGTCGCAAAACTATTCACATCTCTATGGAAAATCAAAACAAGTTAATTTTTAAATTTCTTCAGCCTTTTGCTTCTCTGTGACCTTTTTTGCAGATCTCTTCTGACAACATATTAGACTTCCTCCTCTGTACTTGTTGCTTAGATGTTGCCCAGTGTGGCACTGCAGGACACTTGATGTGTGTCTGCTATTTATACCAAACTCACTGTAGAATTTCTGACCAAACTTAGAGATTTTATTCTTTTTCTATTCATGTTCTTACAGTGTTAAATAACCATGTTTGTCAACACTAGAGTGTCTAATAATGTGGTTAGCGCATGTTTGGGTTTTCCTTCTAGGCTGTCTGAGTTGGCTGTAAACACAAGGGAGGGGGGGCACTACTGCGTCACAGCATGCTGGTCTTTCCCCACTTGATCACTTGTATATACTTTGTTTGGTTTTTTTTTACTTTTCTTTTCTTTTGAGGGGTTTCTCCAATTTTCAGTTTTAGAACTGGTGATTGACTTATTCTAGGTCTTAAAACCTTCCATTCCCCCCCCCCTGGATAAAGTCAATGGTCATGTTGGCAGTGTGTTTTGGGTCACTGCCTTGCTTCAAGATCCTCCCAATCAGATTTAGATGCACATCATTTCAAATTGACAGACAGAATGTTTCTGTAAACTTCAGAATTTGTTCTGCTGCTACCATAATAAGTGACATCATCAATAAAAATTAGTCAGCCTGTTCCAGAAGCAGCCATGGAAACCCAAGCCATGACACTGCCTCCACAGAGCTGGACCAATAAGCTTGTATGTTTTGGATCATGAGCAGTTCCTTTTCTTTTTCCACACTTTGCTCTTCATATCACTTTGTTAAAGGTTAATGGTGGTTTCAGAACCTTTGTGGCCCATGAATGTATTTCATTGCGATTTCCATTCTGGCCTTCTGTGTCTTGCTCTGATTGCTAAAGAGGGGTTTACATCTTGCGGTATGGCCTGTATATTTCAGCTCTCAAAGTTTTCTTTGAAGGGTAGATTGTGATAACTTCAGCCCTGGCCTGTTGAGCTTGTTGTTAAGGATGTCTGTTGACTTTTCTTCACCACTTGTCATCAACTGCTTCTTTTTCCTTGGCGAACCTGTGTGATATCTGGTTGTTAGTACAGCAGTGGTTTCTTTCCCCCCCACAACATTCCAAATTGTTATACTGGCTATCCCCAGTGTTTGTGCAATGACTCAGATTGGTTTTCCATCATTTCTCAGTTTCAAAATGGCTTACTTTTCTCCAATTAACAACCATGGCTTTTGTTAATTTATCCTCTTTAACTAGAAGTGCAGTCGTCAAAGGTGAAACTCATGCTATGGCTCAAACCAAGACTAGATATTCCGAACTGTTGAAATGATCCATCGAACAGTGCATATCTGCCAATCACATGCTCCAGTGTTTTGATTTTGAAAAATGTGTGGGTTCGTTAATGCATCTTGATGTAAATATCAGGAAAGAAAAGTAGACATTATCTATAATGAATAAAACAGTAGAGCTGTATTACAGTAAAATGTAGTAAAATAGTTTTATTTTACATTTTCATGGCTTTGGATAGAACTTCACTCCAATACAGTTGAATAGTACAGAACTTTATGGAAACTTTTTTCTTGTATGTCTCTCCAGAAATCAAATATTGAAGGGCTCAGTGCCATAACCTGCGAAGTCACAAATTTGTGATTTTGAGAAAAACACAAATAATATGATTGTCATATTATCCCATGATTTGGGATTTTAGCTGCAAAGAAGCTGAAATTGTCCACTTCGAGCATATTTGACTTTCAGCAAATGGGGAGAGACCTCTGTTGTTAGAATTTGGTACTACCTCATTTTTCATCATGGACTTAGCAGGTTATGGCACTGAGCCCTTCAATCGAGACTTTAACAACTATAGTAGGTTTTTTCACAGCTTTCTTTTCACAAGATAAATTATAGCTCTTGTTTACGAGAGATGCATTCATACGCCTTAGTGTTATTGTCTATGATATTATTTTTAGATAATAATTTAAGAATGGCCTTTTTGCTGAAATATGATGTTTTATTAAATTTTCATTCAATATTTTTTCCTGACAGTGGTGGGCCCCTACGTGAAGAAGATCGTGTGTGAAGAACTGGGCTCCCCCGCCAACTCTGCTGTTAACTGTGTACCTTCTGAGGACTTTGGAGGTCACCACCCAGACCCTAATTTGACTTATGCCGCTGACCTGGTGAAAACGATGAAGGGAGGCGAATATGATTTCGGAGCAGCCTTTGATGGTGATGGCGTATGTGTTCATGCTTATAAATCCCCATTAATCTGTTATTTGTTTATTTATTTTCAATTGTAGGGTTGCACAATGTTGACAATGGAAGAATATTGTAATTATGTTGATGATATTGTAGCTTGATGTATAAATGTCAGTAAAACATTTACTCACTCATTTACCAAACCGCTTAATTCTATTAGGGTCGCATGGAGGCTGGAGCCTATCTCAGCAGACACTGGGCGATGGCAGGGTTCACCCTGAACAGCTTGCAAGACCATTGCAGGGCCATTCCACACACAACCACTCACACCTAGGGGCACTTTGGAACAGCCAATTAGCCTGACATGCCTGTCTTTATACTGTGGGAAGAAACCGGGGTACACGAAGAAAACCCACACAAGAACGGGGACCACACAGAAACATCCGAATCCAGGAACCCAGGTCTTTCTTGCTGTGAGGCGGATGTGCTAACCACTACACCATGGTGCTGCTCTAGTAAAACACTGGCCAGCCTTAATTTAAGGACATTTAGTAGGATTTCTGTGTGTTTTTTTGGGGCTTTATACCGATTGTGTAATTCACAATAAACCCACGGAAAGCTTGCATAGGTTATCTGAGATGGGCAGTGAGAGTGAGATTTCTCATCCAGAGTTTTACTATATACTACATGGTAACGTGAAAAAAAAACTAACTAAAACAATGATCACACCACCCAGTCCATCACAGTGCTCAAGCGTTTCATGATGGTATCATTTGAAACTAATTAAAAGTTTGAAAAAATAATTTTTAAAGCATGCAAAATGCATTTTGTTGGATTTCTAGGATTTCAGAATCAGTGACCTTGTAAACTGTATTTGTCTACCGTTTCAATTCACATATTATCCACTCGGGATAGTGTCAGTGAAGCCCCGGTATAACAAACCAATCAGATCAAGCCAATCTTTTGTAGTATTAAAGGTCAATTAGTATTTACTGCATGGGAATGGCACAATCTGACTGGCTTGCTATCTCAGAGATATTCTATATTATCCCAAGTGGATAATGCTTGAATCGGAATGGATGATTCATGGTTTGTGAAAGTCACTTTGCAGCAGGTGGCGTAATCATTGTCACACTTTAAAAAGTGAAAAATAAATAATAAAAATCTCCCTTCTCCCCTGCTCACTGGAAGCAGGTGATGCCGAGGACTAGAGGCCTGTCCCTTGTACCAAGCCGACAAAAGTTGCGTTTGGTGGGGAAAAAACAAGAAAAAGTCTAATTCTTGAAAATAAAAAATGTGTAAATATTCCTACCATTAAATACCTTAGTTCCGATTTTAATTTCTTTTTGTGGTATAAGTCTAGAGTGAATGAAACAGCCAGCTAGCGTTAGCGGTTTGCTTAGCACAAGTCGTGAGTTCTTTTGTTGTTTTTCTGCCATGATACAGCTGTTAACAGTATACAAGGTGATACTGTAGCAATAGAGTAACCAAACAGAACATGTGATTGCTCATATTGTGAGTATGGCTATAATAATTTAATTTGTTTTTTAAATAGCTATCGATGATTGAATATCTCACCTTTTTATCTTCTGTCCTTTGCTTTAGGATCGTAACATGATCCTTGGTAAACATGGATTCTTTGTAAATCCATCTGACTCTGTCGCAGTGATTGGTGCAAACATTACCTGCATCCCGTACTTCCAGAAAACTGGCGTTAAAGGTCTGGCACGCAGCATGCCCACCAGTGGAGCTCTAGACAAGTAAGACCAGCCCACTTTATTTTACTGTGTAGCCATAGTACTACAAACTAACTGAGTTTAAGCTAAGACATTACCATCAGTGTTCTCATTATAAATATCCTAGCACAACTCTAGAGTGATATTTTCATGTGTTTAGTATAGTACCTGTGTACTGATTGGTTGTATTTGACAGTGTGGCCAAAGCCTTGAAGATGCAGCTGTTTGAAACTCCCACAGGCTGGAAGTTCTTTGGGAACTTGATGGATGCTGGCAAACTGTCTCTGTGTGGGGAAGAGAGCTTTGGCACTGGTGAGTGGAAACCACAGATCTGTATGTTACCTCTGCTATATAGATTATGTCGGTAATAATTCAAGTGTTTGAGTTCAAGATATAATAATAATTAATTCAAGAGGCTGTAGGTCTCCCAACTGGCACGTCAACACCTCAGACTTGCTCCACACTGCTGACTCCTGGACAAGCTCACCTAATCATGCAGTATTCTCTGTACCACACACACATAAACAATATTAACTGCAATGTTTAAAATGTATTCGGTGAAAGGTGATACCAACATTCAGTAGAGTAGTATTTTACTACATGCATAATGTTCATGTGCTGTGTTGTCAACTACATGTAGTGCTTACAATTGTTCAGTCATGGAAATTGTGGTGGGGGGAAAAAAGAGGCAAATGTAATGTGTTCAAAAAAAATCTGGAAAAAAAAATCTTTACTTGAGAAAGGTAATTCATATTAAGCTAATTTATGACTGCAGGTCTTTTTTTAAAGTCCTACTCACTGTTATACACTGGAATCAGATCTTGTTGAGCCATAGTTTTGCAAAGTACACAATAGCTACTCAAAATAAGTACTGCAAACTTTGTTAAATGTGGAGCATAAATGCTTTTTGGAGCCAAGGCAGTTGCCTCTGATTGAGTGTTCCATCACTACTACCCACATGAAAGTATGTGGTATTTCAGTATTTTGGTTAGTAGGATAGGATTCGGTACTTTTTCTTTTACACATGTACAGATGTTACTGTAAAATGTATTGGAGTGTACATGATTATATTGGCAGACCTTTTTGTGTTTCTCTAGGAATAAAAGATTAAAATTGTTAAAAGTGTATTATATGTTATACCCCCCAGCACTAAAGCAGCCGGAAGACACAGGGCTGTATTTTTAGATGTAGCAGGTTATCTATGCTTATCTAAAAGGCCATTAAATAAGCGGAGGTGAACAAGCCAATCTGAAGCTGGCATTCATGGTGTTGCTAGGGATAGGAAAAATTTGTTTACGATGAAGGCGGTTTTATTGGTTTACCAAGGAATAATGTACTTTTTGCATCAAATGATTTAACAGCAGGAATTCCAAGATAACATTTGGCTCTGGACATGGCGGTCGAATCTATCAAGCAATGTTAACTGATGATTTTGTGTCATTTTCTGGATATTTCTATGTTCTAGGTCATACGTTCCTTCATTCAAGGTGGGTTTTCTTGCATATATAAAAATGTATTTTAAAAACAACCTTGACAAATGCTAAAATGTGGAAATTGACCATTTTGACTAATCTACTATATCTAAAAATATGGCCCTGTGACTTCCGAGTGGAGGGTCACATATTTGGTTTGTTGTAACCTTGTAATAAGAAACACTCAGTAAATTTGTCTGTATTGAAAATACTGTCTGTCAAAGTAGTATTTCTGCAACTAAGACACCCCCATTTGATGATTCTACTGTTGGACTTTACCTTTTACCTTGGGTTTACACTAGGGCACGATGTCCGCGAGCCCCATGATTTGGGAGAATCGTGATGAGCATTGATGGGAGGTCATGGGATCGAATCGTGAAGATCTTGAGGGAATTTGGTGGAATCGTGATGATCGTGGCAAAATTTTTGACTGTCAAATTTTTTTCCCAGATGTATTGCGATTTGACGCCAATTGTGATAGAACATGGGAGGCACGGATGAGCTCAGTAGAGCTTAACAGAACGTAACAGAGCTTGATGCACCATCATAGGGTATGTTGATGAACTTGGCAAAACGATTCCTTCAAGTTTCATCTCCTGGATGCACCCTATCTCCTTTTTATATCCCAATCGTGCTCCAAGCGTGCTCATAAATCGTGGAGCTCCGCACTTTTTTTAATCGCGGAGATTGCGGATATCATGCCCCAGTGTAAACCCAGGGTTAGTTGTTCGGGTTAATGCTAGCATGAGTTCTGTTCCCTGTTGTACTCATTCTGACCCTGCAGGTGCTTTGTCTGTCAGGGTCTGATCATATCCGAGAGAAAGATGGCCTCTGGGCTGTGCTCGCTTGGCTGTCTATTGTGGCCAGCCGTAAGCAGAGTGTGGAGGATATCTTGAAAGAACACTGGCAGAAGTTTGGTAGGAACTTCTTTACAAGGTGAATAAGCTATGATATTTTTGCTGTTTTGGCTAAGGTTTATGTCCATGTGCAAATAAAATTTAGCATTTTGGGTCTTCCTCTTATTATAGATGGAGATAATTAAGGATCTACAGCAAAAATATATAACATAGAAAAAAAGTGTCCCACTACAAATTTTCAGACCAAATAACGACGTAGAAAGAGTGTCTTATTTTGTGTATTGCGATCCATGTAATAACCAAACCAATTTGTATGCTGAATGTAAACAGAAGGCTCAGTAAAAATGATGCTTGTTCGAATTCATTAAGGTGGCTCTCGGTGATTTACATCCTGACTCTGTTGTAGATATGATTATGAGGAGGTGGACTCTGATGCTGCTAATAAGATGATTGCCGACTTGCAGCAAACCATGTTTGATAAAGCCTTTATTGGACAGAAGTTCTCCTTGGGAGATAAAACATATGAGGTGGAGAAAGCTGATAACTTTGAATATACAGACCCAGTGGATGGCAGTGTCTCAAAGGGACAGGTAAGCTGAAGAGACACCAATGAGAATTTATTTATTTATTTATTTATTTTTCGCATATGGCACCTTTCACAAAACGCATGAGCTAGGAGAACCTTTTATAAACGTCGACTTGTCATAAACAAAATTTTATTAATTTCCCCAAATCATCCTGTTTCCTGCCTTCCAGGGACTGAGAATCATCTTCACTGATGGTTCACGAATCATCTTCCGTCTCAGTGGGACAGGCAGCGCTGGTGCAACTATCAGACTTTACATAGACAGCTATGAGCAGGATCCTCAGAAGATCTATCAGGACCCACAGGTAGACCCTGTCCTATAGATTCATTTAACAGATCATACATATTATCTCATTGGGTGTGTAATTCCACCCGTTACAACATTACTAATTACGATTTTAAAGGGGAAGAATGCAAAATCTTATACTGTTAGCTTCTATTTTAATGGGGGGAAAAAAACATTTTGGGGGGGGGCTTATTTGAAAAAGTGAATCACCGTATGATGGCATCATCAAGGCCCAAGGGAACATAATTTATTTCGGTATTTTAGGTGTTTGTGCTTAAATATAGTAATCCTGGTGTATATGTTTTCCCACTGAACAGGCAATTATGTTAATCAAAGCTTTTTGTCACCTCCAACACAAATCTGTCAGTAAATAGTATGAATGTGTAAAAAAAACTATACTTATACCTTGATGTCATTATTCTGAGACGTAATTTTAAAATAACTGCCCATTAAAGGGTTAAAACAGAAGCTATTGTCCTAAGATTTGACACACAGGAAGAAATTAATTTAGACATTCGAATGAGATTAACTTTTATTAAGTGCTGCATTCTTTTCAGTCATACCTTTCACCATGCTCCAGTACTGAGTCGGCTGTAGGATTATTTTAAAGTATAGAAGGCCAAGCTACTTACAACAACAAAATTTATTTTGTCCAATCTTAGCCATGTAAGATCTCTTTATAATCATCTGTAATTTTAAAAAGCATTCCTCCAGAATCATAACAGATTGATTTATACTAGTTTGGAACATAGCTGGGTCCTTTAAGTGACTGCTCACCAACAGCTGGATGATGATGATGATGACAAAGATGAAGATGACAGTGACAATGATGACGATGATTATGACAGAAGCCTAATAGCACAGGCAGCATTTGAAGCTCTGCACTCTGAGATCTTCTTTTGAGTAGAATTATATCTGATCGGGCTGATGAGAGGACAATTAACCTGTCTTCAAGAATCAGCATCAGACATAATCTGTACAAATGGAGAGTGCAAAACTAGGCCATGCTATATAAGGAAAAGGAGCAAGTAGGAACGTGATTAATCGTGAAAATTGTTTCAGCGTAAGATGAAAATCAATTGCGTGCCTCTTTTATGTTTCTGTAGTTTATTTAGCATGTTTTAAACAAGAGCACTTGCAGAGCGCAAACCTTGGTCGTGACCAGCAATCCCCCATATAAACCAAATTGTCAAAAATCTATTTCACAATGTTAAGGAATCCTTTAAAAACAATTTGATCTGGATCATCTGCAAATTCTAATGGAGTCCTCTTTGTCCGAATAACCACCTCTGGTACAAATTTCATAGAAAGCCACAGGTAACGTTCTGTGTAATCCTGTTCACAAACACACAAACTGAAGATAAAACATAACCTCCTTGGCTGAGGTAATCATGTGTTAATCACTTACAGCATGTTATTTGTCTTCATTAGGTCATGCTCGCACCATTGGTGGACATTGCCCTGAGGATCTCAAAGCTCCAAGAGAAGACTGGCCGCAGTGGTCCCACTGTGATCACATAAACAATTTACATGCCAGGCTCACCTTCTGGGCCTACATCTCAGTTACCAGTCAGCAATTCCCTGCCCCATGGCCAGTACTCATACTCCCTGGCCAATTACACTTTCCCCTTTCCCTGTGTGTCCTAAACATGTTTCAGTTTTCCAGTGTTGTGCAAGTGCAATAAAAATGTCTTTACTCACTGTAACTACATGGGGGGGAAAAACATCTTGTATGTTAATATACACTTGGAGTAGTGTGTAAATGCATAAGAATAGTTGAGTGTCACAATTAAACCCACTCGCTAATCATTGTATCTCTTTTATTTTTTTTTAACCATAATTTCCTATACCTTGAATTATTGTATGTACATCGGATAAAAAAAAAAGTGGCTCCCGAGTGGCACATTGATAACGTGCGCTGCTTTCATCCTGTAGATTGCAAGTTCGGATCCAGGCTGATAGACACAGCCATCTGTTGCCAGGAGCCCATGGGAGCTAATTGGCTGAGCTGTCATGGGAGGGACTGCATATACTGCACATACCTTTACTATCACTTAAGCAATCACCAGCCAATCATGGGAGTCTGTGAGCTAATGGGTACATTACCTCCAATTGTGTTACAGTGCCCCTAATATTCATGATTGAAATGATGCAGGCAGCTGGCATCACATGTCTCGGAGAAAGGATGCCCTCACGTGATAGGGAAGCAGTACTTGACGGGTAGGAATTGGTAATGAAATTAGAAGAGAACGATTGACTGGGGTGTAGTGATACCCTGGGTCACGGTTTTTTTAATGCCTGTACTTACCAGACCCATTGTAAAAGCCCACCTGTTCCATCTGACCAGCAAGTATATGCAATAATTAACCAACCACCAACTGACATCTGTTTAGTAATAGGCATCCATTTTTTTTCTTAACAAGCTGTAGCAAAATTCCCTAGTTTAGGACACAAGAAACTAGGAGACAGATGGGTAGTTTACTCTGTTTATTCACTTTTCTAAACCACTTTTCAAAAAACTTTTCCTCAGCACTACGTTTGTGAGCTTCAAACCATATTACCCACAAGCACATGCAGATATCAAGCTCTCAGGTCTCTCTCACTCCAGTTTTTCTCTCTTTTTGAAACAAACACAGGGAACGCACATAATAGGCCTACTAATTAGTCACAGGTGCACATGCACAACTGCTGGCTTCGCCCGACCTCTCTCCGCCTGACTGCTTGATCACCCCCTCGCTACCATGAAAGCGTAAAATACTGCTTGTATGGTAGTCTATCATTGCCACTAAATAAACTGACAAATTGAATCTAAGTTGGAAAATGGACTAGTTGTCAATCATAGCTTAGCCTATTTAATGCCATGTTTCATAAAGTTGTTTATAACTTACAATGCTGCTTTGCCACTTTTGGACGTTTTTCCTAATATTTCCTCCATACACCCCATCGGATTTAAAATCAAGCCATCAAGATTTGAATGAAGCTTGATAAAAATATCTCACTAACATTTTTTTTTACATACTTCTCCGTTTTTTTAAAGGGTTTCAAGTAATTGGACAAGCTTTTTTTAAACCCACACCACCCAAACCCACAAAACTTTTCTAGTAAGCTGACCCAAGCCTGTCAAGTCCCATGTGTCAACCCGTTTATCATTACTGAGGTGCCATTTAGGCCTTGTAACTTTTCATGCAGGTTTCAAAGCATGCAGGTTTCAGAATACTCTTCAGAAAAATTATGTTAACCCATTAACCCATCTTGGGGAACAGTATCTCATTTTTTACTAAACTTTTTTGTTGACTGTCTGTATTTTTCCTTAAATAAGTAACAGGGTTGATTTTATAAGCTTACACTTATACGCCGGGTTGACTTCATTAGCTTTATAAGCAAATGCACATGTGGTTAAATAAGATCAATGCTAACAGCATTAAGGGCATTTTTAAATGAATCATTTCCTTTCCGTCTAGAATTTGGGTAATGGAAACAGCAGTAATCACATTATCACAGGCAATTTAGCAAAAAAATAAAAAGAAGATAAATAAGAACCTAATTTTTTTCTCCTATGATCGTCGTGTATGTGTGGCAGTGAAGAAATACAGTGTGACCCAAAAAAAAAATCCCTCCCACATTTCAAAGGTAAATGGAAAAAAAAAAATTAAGATAATCAAATTATTGTTTACATACAAGAAATTTCATTCAATACAGTTTTTATTCATTAAGTTTTAAAGATGACATCCCTCAAATGGTGGCCATCATTGTCTATACACGCTTGGAGGTGAACTCTGCAGGCTGCCATGGCTTGATGGGTCACGTCGGTTGGAACAGCAGCTATCTATTGCTGAATAGCAGCCTTAAGGGCTTCAAGAGTCTGGGGTCGATGAGTGAGTATATACTCGTGATTCAAGGTAGCCCAACAGAGAAGAATCACAAGGGGCGAGATCAGAGTAACGGGCCGGCTACCCAGCATCACCTAATCTGGAAACATTTCCCTCAGCGCTTCCAATGATCTTTGAGCTGTGTGTGCTGTACCTCCATCTTACTGAAACCACACATCAAGTTCTTCAAGCTCAAGGTGTTCAAATGCATCACTTAGTTTCATATGTGCAAATAACGATGAATAAAAATTTGATTATCTTTAATAGTTTTTTTTTTAACCTTTGAACCCTTTACCCCCTGTAGTTAGACCTAAAGGGTATGATATTCATCCAGCAGAAAAAGCAATTCACTGAAGTGGAAAGGACAGTCTCTGTCCTCTTAAACTTGTCTCATATTTCCAAAATAAAGGTCCATCAAAAATAAATACTTTTATTTTTTAAATTTAACTTCAAGCATTTCAAATATCCTTTAGTGGAAAACGGAGGATTTTCCTTTTCATATTATGCACACAACCGCACATTGTTATATTTATATGATGTCAGAAGAATCCTGGCTGGAAATCTGAATGACTGTTATACTAATCAGCTCTCACATCACACAAGGATGTGGTTATAGTGGTGCAATGAGATGCAGACAGGAAACATGCATAATAAAACATATTCTGCTTTCCACACCACAAATCGCTCAGGGAAACTTTCACAATTGGCCAAACATTAAACACTGATTTAACTGTAATATTCTTACCAGACAAACTTTGATGGTTCTTCTTAAACCATCGCCAGGCAAAGATGATGACGTGAGGCTTGAAAGAATCTAATACGTAGTAAAACAAGGCAATAACCAGATATTGTTCTGCTTCATATTATAAAAAGTGTTAGCTAAATATTAATTATGTGATTTTAATGTGAATATATGCAATGACCTGGCGAGCTGTCCAGGGTGTACCCCACCCTCGCCTAGAGACGGCTGAGATGGGCACCCGCCTCCCTGCAACCCTAATTAGTATAAAACGGCTTAGAAAATGAATTGAAGAATGATTGAGTAATGTGAATATTACATTTATAACTCTAGCAATATAAGAACGATCTTTGGTCTTCACCCATGAAGCTTGTTTCCTCTTTACCAGACCTCTGCTTAATTGCTGGAGAGCAATGTGGGGATAGGGGAAATTAATTAATTCATTATCCCTACCTACTTGTTTTTTTTAAGGTCACAGGGTAGCTAAAGTCAATCCCAACTGACTCTGGGTCAAAGGCAGGGTACACCCTGAACAGCTTGCAGTCCATTGCAGGGTAAACACAGACAAACTACTATTCACACTTGGGGCAATCCAGAATATCCAATTATGTCTTTGAATAGCCAATATATCTTTGGATTGGGGGAGGAAACCAGAGCACCCAGAGGAAACCCCTGCAAGCACTGGAGAATAAGCAAACGTCATTGTTGGTCACGGGGCTCTAGCTCAGGACCTTATTGCATTGTAGTGAGAGTGCTAATCACCATGCTAGATGGATCCCAGGAACACTTCAAACAGCTAGAATTGAGGGTAATCCATCCAGCACTCAAGTTTTTCTTAGCTATTACTACTTGGTTCTCTCAAGGCTGGCACAGTGGTGTAGTGGTTAGCATGTCCACCTCACAGCAAAAGGGTTCTGGGCTCGAGTCCCAGGCTCCACTCTGTGTGGAGTTTGCATGTTCTCCCAATGCTTGCATCTGTGGCCTTCAGGTACTCCGGCTTCCTCCCACAGTCCAAAGACATGCAAACTAGGCTAATTGGCTGTTCCAAATTACCCATAGGTAGGAGTACAAGTGTAAATGGTTGTCTGCGTGTTGGCCTTGCAATGGACTGACGAACCCCACCTTTGCCCAGAGTTGGCTGAGATATGCTCCAGCTTTCCCACGACCCTAGTAGGATTAAGCAGTTCAGCAAATGGATGAATTAATTGGATGGTTGTCTCAGATATCATTGTGACATTTGGATGTCTCACTCACCCATCCATAGCTGGCCTCACAAAGAGCATTTAACATACCCGGACAGTATAATGTGCTGTCCAAAAAGGATTGGATCAACACAAGTAGACATCATGAGCAATGCCAACTCAACAATTTCCCAATTGGGGTTCTTCCAATGGAGCTGGACAATCCAATGGAACCGGATGCATTAGCCTATAATTGGCTTTGCCATCTATTATACTACTATAGTATTTGTTCTTCTAACAGTAATGGGTCCAGGGTTTGCACAGAATTCGGCATCTAAACCTCGGAGTCCTGTTCTCAGCCAAGGCATGGCTAGACCCCGCTCCAGGAAGACTGTACTACTGTTACATGTATATCACCAGGTGTGTGTCTCCAACTTTTACAAGGTTAACGTGTCCCTTTCCATTGGTGTGAATGCAACAGTCATGTCCAAACTCTTTACTTTTTTTTTAACTTCAAAGGTGTATCAGTTATTCCTAACTGCCCTATCTAGTCATTTCTTACCAGAAATGAAATGGGAGTGAAGCATACAGTAAGTAAGTGAACACTACTTATGTGTATAAGAATTTATGATGCTGCCAGGTCAAAACCAGTATGATGAAAACTTGGAAAGAAGACTCCAGGGAAAGATGACTGTATGACAGTGGTATTTCTTTTAAACTTCCTTTAATAGGTCTTTGCCTTCGTTCACATATGTTCAATAAAATGTCCAGTGATTCTTCCTGTCCCAGATGGACGAAGAGATTTGGCCTGTTTTCCTGGCGGTTATCATCTGTGGTTACTTTGTAAGTAACATACTAAACGAATTTTATGCTAGTCACTTGTGTTTTCATCTAAGTTGAGACACTAGCCAATGATAACACATTCCATCTACACACTGCACTAGAAATGCCATGGTTCATTTTAAAGCTCAGTCTGAAATGACCAGTTCAGGTAAGCATAGTCATATCCTCTATTAAACACAGTATTGTGATCTTCCTGTGAACTATGAAGATGTATGTAATATTTGCCACACGTTTACTATATACGTATACATCACAGATGTTGAAGCTTTTATCTTTTCTAGCTTTCATATTCTCATCTGCTGTAATTATGCCACCACTTATTTATTCCTTCCTCATGCTATGAGCTCATCTTCATGAATACCTTCCACCTGGCATCTGAAAACACTTGTCTGTTTGAGCATCCATCAAAAAGCATTGTTTTCCAGTTCCTTGTGTCTCCAAACTTGTGTTTTTTGTAAATAATGGAGCAGAGTATTTTCTTCTTCACAAGGTTCTGTTTCTCTCTATCCTACAGGCAACGTGACATGGAAATAATTTGTAACGCTTTACTTTTATTGGTTGCCATTACTTCAAGTAATGATAATACCAATTCTCTTCCTTTGCAGGATATTGTAGTGGCTTGGATAAGAGAATAGAAACCAGGGTGCATTTACATTTATATTTTTTTATTCATTCATTCATTTGCCAAACAGCTTAATCCTGCTACAGCCATGAGAGGCTGGAGCCTATCTCAGGTCATTTTGGAAGCAGGTGGAATACACCTTGAACAGCTTGCCAGTCTGTCACAGGGCCAACACACACACAAACATTCACACTCATATACAAGAGCAATTTGGAACAGCCAGAGAGCCTGATGTGTATGCCTTCAGGCTGTGCGAAGAAACCGGAGTACCCAGAGAAAACCCACGCAAGCACAGGGAGAACATGCAAACTTCACACAGAAAGGCCCTCGGCGAGCAGGGACTCGAACTCAGGACCTTCTTGCTGTGAAGCGGAAGTGCTAAAGACTGTGCTACAGTGCCACCCACTTTATGTTTTTATTTATTCGAAATATTTGTTACACTAAAGTACTGGCTGATCAACCAGAACATCTGTACAGCTGTTTTAAATCTATCATGAATAAACGTATTCACTATTTTAGCCTAAAAACAATCAAAGCATTTTATATACAGTAGAAAGATGGCACTAGTTGTACAGTCATACCTCTCTAGGCGTGCTTAGGTGGTGGTGTCTGTAGGATTGCCAACTTCACATCTCCTGGGTTGCCTCATTGATCCTGAATTGGGTTGCTGCTCAGATGGAGTTTCTGTACACGTTTTTCCCATTTTTCAAAAAAAGGCACACCAGTAAGTGGATTGAGTACGCTTATTTGTCACTAGATGAGAACATGTGTGAATGGTGGCCAGTGATAGACAAGGGTCCCATCAAGGGTTTATTCCTGCCTTGCATCGAGTACTTCCAGTGATAGACTTTGGCTCCACCTTGATCCTGACCAGGATAAAGCACTTAGACGTCATGACAATCTGTGTTCACAGACAATGATTTCTGGAAGTGTTCCTGAGCCCATGCAGTGATTTCATGCCTGTTTTTAATGCAGTGCCGCCTGAGGGCCTGAAGATCATGGCCAACCAGTATTGAATTTCAGGCCTTGTCCCTCGTGTACAGAGATTTATCCATATTCTCTGAATCTTTTGATGATATTATGTACTGTAGATGATGAGATATTCAAAGTCTTTGCATTTTTATGTTGAGGAAAATTACTCTGAAATTGTTCCACAGTTTGTATGCACAGTTGTTGTTGTTGTTGTTTTTTCAGACTGGTGAATCTCTACACAGACAGATGCCAAATAATAACCCAAATTAGTTGCAAAATGTTCTCCAGCTGTTTCTTTTTAGTACCGCTTACTTTTGTTGCTATGTCCCAGCTTTTTTGAAACATGTTGCTGCTACAAAATCTGCTAATATTTTTCAGAAAATTTCAAAATGTCTCACTTTTAACATTTGACATGATTTCAGTGTTCTGTTGTGAAATAAATATGCATCTATAAGAAGTCATTGGTGATCTATTTATTTACATTTTAAACTTTGTCCCAGCTGTTTTGGAATTGGAGTTGTATGAACAGTTGATCAGTGTTGCTTGACTCTTAATGCTTTCCTTCTCTGGTTTTCACTGTGACAGGCTCTCTCACTCTCACACTTATTAGACATGACAGCACCCTTCACTTGATGGCCTTCACTTCACTAATTGGGTAATTCTGACAGAAAAGTTTGTGTGATCAAATATTTTCCAGTGTCCATTTTAATTGCAGCTGTTATTAGGGGCATACAGAGAGGACAAGGTCTGGAAAAGGACCACCCAAGACCACAAATATTTCCTCTTACCCTGCTCAGTGAAGTTCTTTTCATATTAATGCACAATGAATACCACCTGTGCTGCAGTTCTCTTTGCTGGATCACTCTATTAACATTGTAGGAATTATGATTATGCCATTATTATGCTTCAAAGTTTTAGGGATTATATTACACACACAACAGAATTTTTTTATATTTCAAATTTAACATTAGTAACACTCTTCATTGTTATAGAGAAATAAACATGAAAACTAAAACAAAATGCTCATGGTTGTTGTGCATTCAATTTAACAACTGCAGTTAAGACACTGCTTTCAGTCTGTTTTAATGTTTTACGCTGTATTAAGTCTCAGACAGTCCAAATTTTGGCAATCCAATTCTCATTTGTAATTTCATGCAGAAGCACTGTTCCTATAACCTCTGTAGCTTGAGAGACACACTTCACTGATCCAGAACAGTAGGTTTATTCTTGGAGGGACGTTTTGCGATTTGGGGGCTGATGGTGGAGGTTCAGTCAAAGCGATGGCTCTGTACGGGCCTCAGTCTGTCTCCTCATTATATTAAATGCTGTGCATGGTTGCAATTTCAATCTTATTTTGCTCTTGGAAAATAAAACAGATAGACATCAGAAGAAAAATAAAGAGAAAATAGATGCATGTCATAAATACTTCACCTCCATTGCTGCATGGCACATAATAGCTTCCAAATGTTTAATATTAGATGCAATCAGGCTGAAGGAAAGGCAACAGGCTGTTTTCGTTCTTTTCTTTTTTTTCACTCAGTTGAATTATTTAAGTCCAAAGGTAGCAGAGAAATGATAAACCAAATATAATTTGCACACTGTGGTTCCTTTACTATATTTGGAATAAAAAAAAAGGTAGTGATGTATCCAAAGAAACCCTGTATGAATATAAGCTTTTGTTTATTTATTTATTTATTTAATGCCTGTACACTACTGGTCAAAAATTTTAGAACACACCCATTTTTTTTTTGTTTTGTTTTGATTTATTCAATTTTATGCTGGCGGCATGGTGGTGTATTGGTCAGGATGTCTGCCTCACAGCACGAAGGTCCTGGGTTCGAGTTCCAAGCTCGGCAAGGGCATATTTGTGTGGAGATTGCATGTTCTTCCTTTGGTTGCGAGGAATTCCTTTGGGTTCTCCTGTTTCCTACCACAATCCAAAGACTTGTAGATTAGGCTAATTCGCTGTTCCAAATTTCTACGGATGAACGTGAGTGTGAGTGGTTGTGTAGGTGTTGGCACTGCGATGGACTGGTGAGCTGTTCAGGGTGTACCCTGCCTTCACCCAGAGTCAGCTGAGAAAGGCTCCAGCCTCCCCGCAACCCTAGTAGGATTAAGTGGCTTGGCAAATGAATAAATGAATGAATGAATGACTTAAATTTAAGCAGGGCGACATGGTGGTGTAGTGGAGAGCATGTCTGCCTCATAGAAAAAAAGTCCTGGGTTTGAGTCCCTTTGGTGTGTGAATGTGTGAATTGTGTCATCCATGGTGTATTCCTGCCTCAATCCCAATGTTTTGGGGGTAATCCACTTGAGCCATGACCAGGATAAAGTGTTCATCAAATAAAGAATTATTCATAAACAGGTCGCTAATGTTTCCTAATACTCATTACTTGACTTAATACTTGACTTAAGCCTATCTCAGCCGGGTGAAGGTGGGGTACACCGTGAGCAGCTCGCTAGTCTACTGCAGAACACACACACAATCATTCACACTCACACTCACACCTAGAGGTAATTTGAAACAGCTATTTAGCTTAAAGTGCATGTTTGAGGAAACTGGAATACCTGGAGGAAATACATGCAAGCATGGAGAGACCATGCAAACTTCACACAGAAACGCCCGAGCCTGGGACTTGAACCCAGGACCTTTCTTTGAGTCGGACATGCTAACCACTACAGCACTGTTCCTTTCCGTATTTGTTAACACTCATCAAAATCATATGTGTGCTGTGATGTGTGCTGCTTCTGCAACCTCAGGGAGATGTCCTGTAAGAAATAACGGTATATAATAAGGAGACACCTAGAGGTAATTTGGAACAACCAAGTAACCCGCCCTCGTCCAGAGTCGGCTGAGATGGGCGCCAGCCTCCCCGCGACCCTAATTAGGATTAAGCGGCTTAGAAAATGAATGAATTAGCTTGATGTGCATGTCTTTGAACTGTAGGAGGAAAACGGAGTACCTAGAGAAAACCCACACAAGCAGAGGGAGAACATGCAAAAACCCCCGCAACACCCTTGCCGAGCCTGGGAGTCAAACCCAGGATCTTCTTTCCCTGAGGCAGATGTACTAACCAATACGCCACTGTGCCACATAAAACATTGTAGCATGCTCATATTCCATGTTTGTAGCACCTGCATACATGTAAAAGCCCTCTCACCCAACACAACATATTGTTTTCCGCTTCCTTCCTCAATGAAAACTGCTGAAACGTGTCACAAATCTTGGCTTTGAGGCTGGCTAAGGTTAGCATCTGTCAAAATGCTGATGCATAGAAAGGAAATGAGAAATGAACCTCAGGTTTGCAGAACCTGCTCATACCATGACTTCAAAAGGTGATCGCTCAGAAGCCTTTTCTCTGCTGTCGACATGACACAAATGAACAGAAACAGGTCAGGATGCGAGACCCCGAGCTTGTAAATTACTACCATTCTCTGTACAGTCCCTGCAGTCCTGCATTGCTTTAAAGTGGAAACGGGAGTATGCTGACTTTCATAAAACGTGAAGACACCTCAGCTTTAAATCCACATAAATCATGTCCGGAGACGTTTCCAGATGTTACTTGGACTGATGGATTAAAGAGCATTGTTATAATAGATGGTAAAATTTAAGGAGGAATTTTAAAGATGTGCATGTGTCTAAATTGAAACAAACTGCCATGTAGTGTACTCATATTCTCATACGTTATTATTAATGGCTTGTAAAGAAAGTATGAGGAAATTACTGAAATTCCCTAAAATAGTCCATTTAGTCTTCATTCATTTATTCACCAAACCGCTTAATCCTATTAGAGTCACAGGGAGGCTGGAGCCTACCTCAGTCGACTCTGTCAGTCCATCGTAGGGCCAACACACACAACGTTTCACAATCACACCTGAGGGGCAATTTGGAACAGCCAGTTAGCCTAATGCGCATGTCTTCTGACTGTAGGAGGAAACCAGAGTGCCTGGAGAAAACCCACACAAGCACAGGGAAAACATGAAAACTCCACACAGAAACACCCTCGCTAAGCCCAGGACTAGAACTCAGGACCTGCTTGCTATGATGTGGATGTGTTAACCATCACACCATGCCATCCTATGTTAATCTTTCTATTTTAAAAACTTTATAATGCTAAAATCTCTCTAATACACCTAGTTCAGAAACATAAAGTATGTATTAGGCATATCAATCATGTATTGAGTTTTCATTCATTTTCTGAACCGCTTATTCCTAATTAGGGTCACAGGGAGGCTGGCGCCCATCTCAGCCGACTCTGGGCG
>JBCNYH010000006.1:9278939-9289057 GCA_039654325.1 Tandanus tandanus | reverse complement strand
ACCACAGACAGTGAGAGACATGGCCGGCATTTGATAACCCAGTTAGCTGCACTGGGGGGGACAGCAGTGACAACCTGCTGATAGTGGGGCTTGAACCCTCGACCTTGGGATCAGTAATCCAGCACCTTACCACCAGGCCACCACTGCCCCTGTATTGAGTTTTATTAGTCATTTTATTAGGTACACCTCCCATACAGGTCACTGTGTAAATGTACGATTACAAACTGTTGCTCTCTTGTCCATTAGAGACAAGGACCACTACATAGCTACCACAGAATGCATACTATTTGGGTGATGGAACATCTCAGCACTCATAGTGAAAAGGTTCGGGATTCGAATATCGTCACTGAAGTTTGCATGTTCTCCCTGTGCTTGCATGGGTTTCCCCCAGTTATTCTGGGTCACTGGAAAGCTGCAGCCAATCCCAGCTGACTTCAGATGAGAGGCAGGGTACAGACTGATCAGGCCACCAGTCTATCGCAGGACTAACACAGACAAAAACAACCATTCACACTCACATTCACACCTATGGACAATTAAAAGTTGCCTAGTTGAAAAAAAGTTGACCTAATGTGCCTGTCTTTGGATTGATGGAGGAAACCAGAGTACTTTGAGGAAAGCCATGCAACCACAGAGAAAATATGAAAACTCTACACACAAACGTCTTGGCCAAGATTTGAACCCAAAACCCACAGTGGCTGCATCTTGTGCATTAGCAAATGCTTTTTTTCTGCAGCGTTCTGTAACTCTAGAGACTGCTGTGTGTGAAACCCACATGACATGTACCAACAACTATGTCACGATTAAAGAGCACACTTTTTTTGTAAACATTAACTCAAGCTCTTTCCACAGTCCAAAGACATGCACATTACGCTAACCATCTGTTCCAAATTGCCCATCATTCCATATTGGTGAGTCTAAATAGTCTCTGCAATGGACTGGCAAGCTGTTTAGGATGAACCCCACCTTCGTCGGTGCCTCTAGTAGGATAGAAGCGATTTGGCAAAATGAATTAATGAATGAATGATATTTATTAATGAATATCAAAATACTTATAATATCGAAATACTTATTAATGAATTCTAAGCAGTATGTAAAGCTTTAGGGGCAGTGATGGCCAGGTGGTAGGGTGCTGGCTTACTGATCTGAAAGTAGGGGGTTCAAGCCCCACTATCACACTATTACTAGTGGAGGTAGTGCAATAAATAGTGAACAGTGTAAGTTGGGTGTGTGTGTGTGTGTGTCCACACAGGCGAGAGAGGGAAAGTGTGTGTGTGAGAGAGAGAGAGGGACAGAGAGTTTTGTAGTTCAGTTATTTTAGTCGTGTACAGTTCTGGGTGTATATGTGTGTGTGTGTGTGTGTGTGAGAGAGAGATTTTGCGAGTCTTTCATAAAGAGTAGGCCATTGGGGTGCAGTCAGCGTGTTTCTGCTCTGCGATGGCCTGGCGAGCTGTCTAGGGTGTACTCTGCCCTCGCCCAGAGTCGGCTGAGATAGACGCCATCCTCCCCATGACCCTAATTAGTATTAAGCTGTTTAGAAAGCGAATGAATGGATGTGAAGCTTTACAGGTGGGACGTCCCAGGGTAGCCATTTATAGGCCAATTCTTTGCCAATAATTGACTTAGTGCACGGCTTTCTTTTTTATAGGCATTAATATTTTTTTCATATACATATTCTAATTATTTTTATAAAATAGACTATTGCACCTTTAATAAGTGCTCTGAGAATCTTGAAATTAAAAATAAATAAATAAATAAATAAATAAGGGGGGGGGGGGGTGCAGGTCGTGTCTGATTTCTACCAGCAGGTGGCGACACGCACACTCTTGTCTCGCGTGGCTTCAGCTTGGGGGCCTCTAGTCTGGAATATGTGAAGTGGTGGGTGTGTGTGTGTGCGCGCGCGCGGAGTTTTGGTTTCTGTGCGGGAGAGGGTGCAGTGGAGTCATCAAGGAGGGGGGGGTGAAAGTTAAGAGAAGGAGGAGAGAGAGGGGAGCAAACACGCGCGCGTAAAAGAGCCTCCAAACATTTGGTGCACTTTCCAGTCCAGTTTTGAAGCCCTGAACCGTATTGCAGTGGATGTACAGGCATGTCGGCGGCGCACGGAAGCGGAGGAAGGCGGACAGCACAGAGCCTGGCACCACCAGCATGCCAGCACCACCACCAGCACCAGCACCAGCGCTGCGCTCTGCTCTTCATCCTGAATGTACTGTGCGGCTGCATGATGCGCACTGCTGCCGGTAAGAGCCCTGCTTTTCCTCATCAGCAGCTGCTGGATGTTACAAATGGGAAACATTTAGATGCGATTCTGAAAACACAATATCCACATTCAGCTTGATTCATGCACGAGTTGCTTTAAATAAAAATCATAGTCATTGCTTTTGAATGGAAAGAGTTTCCAGGCTGTTTATGTACAAGACAGGTTTCTTCATCATGAAAAAAACCAAGAAGCAAAACAACAAACAAACCTGTTTATTTACAAGGGACGAATAAATAAATAAATAAATAAATGAATAAATAAATGATCATCATGATTTATTCATTATTTTTAATCATCCAATCAGATCACAGTAGCCTTAGTGACCCTTAAACAGTGCACAGCAGGTGATAATCATCCTGATGACTTTTAATTAAACTTAATTCAATAATTTATTGTGGGTAAAATTTTCTATATTTACGGTTTTTACTATAAGAAAGTGTGTTTCAATTTTCTCTACAATGATAATGCTTTGAAATTGTATTTTGAAGTCCCACCTTTATGGACGTCTAGCTTTAAGCGCTCGCGCCTTGGCCTCAGACGGATTGAAATCTCGCGTGCGTTAATTTAGTTTAATTTAATGTACATGCAACTACGGTGCCCGCAGAGGGACAAAAAAAATTTCAGCCAGTCCGCATTTAAGCAAAAATCATTTTGAGAACTTAAAAACACCTGGAATGACTTCCATGTCAACATTTACCTTATAATCAGTGATGTTTAGTTGGGAGAAGTTTGATTTATGATTAAATTTTGAGGTGACTTTAATGGTCATTTTACATTCCTTTCATCGACAGATTGATTTATTTTTACTTCGGTCAGCCATAATGCCCTAACTCGCTAATAGTGGTGTCGGTGTGAGAGCGCGTCGACATAAAGAAAGTGATGCGGCAGTGTTTTAGTCCTTTAACCTGTCAATCTTTCGTATTGATCCGTCATTTTTCATCGATAACTAGCTGAGCCAAATCTCTACTGAACCTCAGTACAGATGGGGTTGTTTTCTGGGACTTTGTGTCCAACTTGTCATTTAAACTTTCCTGAAAACGGTGATTTTAAAAAAGAGCTTTTTTAATATATCTTATTGTTATTATTATTATTATTTCTTTTTTTAAACAGCGAAACCTGACCATTTCTCGTATGTTTGAGATTGTTGGAAGTGTATGTCTGTTATTAAACAGCTGTGCAACTGCTGCAGTTGTAATGTGTCCCTGTGATGTCCGAACAGCAGACAACTGCTAATTTCTCAACAAGAAAAATAAAAGTACAACACCAGCCATCAAAATGGAAACAAAATCATTAAGCACATTATAAACAGTTCAGTATAAACGTACTTAATGTGTTTCAGGATGTAATTCCGTTTAAATGTAGGAACATTCTTGAAGAGGTCATAGGAAAAGTAAATTGGTGAGTAGGCTACTGACGGATACAAATATTAATGAATCAGGAAAACATTAATCTGTGTGTGTGTGTGTGTGTGTGTGTGAATATATACAGTAGATAATGTTAATGTAGTTTGGTGTATGTTGAAGGGTTTTTTAAAAACCTTATTCTCAGTGCTTTAAATTCTTACCTTAGTGGCCTCACTCTTACCTTGTAGGCACTTTTTTATATTTCACTCATAGTTGATCTTTAAATCAAATTGGAGCTCATGTTGGTTTTGCCTTTACATAGATTAACGGTGGAGCTCTTAAAGTGCACTGTGTGTGTGTGTGTGTGTGTGTCACCATTTTAAGCCTCTCGGTTGGAGGGCCTTTGTAAGGCAGGATTGCTTCATTTGCCTCAGAAAGGGACCTGGGAATGAGATAACGCCCAATTATGCAGAGCAGAATCCCCCACTGAGCAAAGTAGATTAGCTAAAGTGCTATCAGGGAAATCTCAAATTTTGAATGAAGTCTGTGGTGTCACTTAGATCTAGTACTGAGTAGGGTTGCGAAGAACACGTGACATGTGAAAAAGTATGTGCTATATTTTAACCAGCATTTCTACGGAACAGTGATTTCACATTTTAGACATTAGATTAAACTAAAGGTAAATATTTTACTCTCTAGTTGAAATATAGGTTTCACTGTTTGCAAATCCTCAAAATTTAAACCAAACCATTTAGAGCTTAAGTGGGATGTTTGCTCGTGTATTTAGTGCTTTAAGTGTATCTCAGGGCATACTGCCTGCAACCACCTTCTTCAGCAAACAGCGAAAGTTCAAGATGATAAAAATTAACCAGGAGATCAGCATTAGCCAGATTAATTCTTGAAGCAGTTGTGTGTAAAGGAATTGTTCATTTTATACAAGTCGAGCTGTGGGAATTATGTCTTAAAAAGCAGTATACATTTAGATTTGATAAAGTGTTCATTTTAAACAAGTATGTTGAGGCAGTGCTTGAATAAAGTACAAACCAAATCCCTGAACTGTCTTGCTTGTTCTATAAGTACAGATTTATTGGCATTGGAATATATTCATATAAGCAAAAGTATTGTTTCCCATTCCTCATCATGGAGACCCCAGGCCTCAAGCATTTTTTTTAGTTTTCCCTGCTGTAACGGTCGACTGAACTCATGAAGAGATAAATAAATAGAAAAATGTGGAGTGCGTGAAGGCCTCAGTAATATTTTTTTTCTTTCTTTTTTTGAAAAGGGGTCACTTGTACATCAAGATTTTAGTTTATAGTAAGGGATACAACATGACTTTGATGGTTGTCCTGTGTCTGGACCGCCACAGGAAACCCAATTAGATTGCCGCGTCACCAAAACCCCCCCCAAAAAACCGATTTATTATTAACAAAGCTGAAACTCAAAACAATGGTGGCTCATACACCACTGCGCAGACTCACACATAATAAAAAACACACAGTCTATCTCAGGTAGGCAGACAAACTTTCGATGAGCAAAACACCAAACATTAACAGGAGCACGGAACATGAATTTGTTAAACGGATAATAAAATTAACAAGACAGGTGATACAAATGATTGTTGAACTCAGGGAGTTAAAGGTGGTGAAAAGAAAACTCAGTGTTAACCTTTCCTTTTTTTTAACTCCACTACTGACCATATTTGGGAAAAACAGGGGAAAGTTATTTATTTTTATTTCCTCAAGGGTAGAAGTTGATTCAGCCCTTAAAGGAGCCATGCACCTCTTATAGCACCAGCCTCGTATACCTGTTAATAGAGATATGTTTTGTACATGCCTTCCTGTACTGCTAGGTATAACAGTCAGATCAGTGTGTGATATAAATGAAATAGTTTCTCATTTACTTTTTATCACCTACTATACAAAGTAGAAAGCACTACTAGCACTACTGTCTATACCAAAGATGTGCCTGTAATCACAATTATTATACATATGTAAGGAAAAACTCTATAGGTGATGTGGAACGTGTTAGGAAAATAATTAACAAGGGGTTATAGGATTTGCATTTGCCTGCATCATCCTGAAGTTATTTTCCCTAACAACAGATCCCGAAATGTTATTCCTCTTATACCACAGCAATTTGCCAACATTTTTACTCAGTAAAGAACAACCCATGATACTTTTTATACATTTAATGTTGTGTAACACCACAGAAACAGGTTAGTTCCTGTTATTACTTCGGTTGTAGCAGCTACCAAAGTCAAAATTTCACCAGCATCTCTTTTGTTCTCTCATGTAAAGTTAATGAGACAAAATATGCTGCCTGTGATGTTACTGAGAAACCAGAAAGCACAAAGTCCTCTGTCCTGAAGACTTTTCTGTGGCAGAAAACTTCCTGATGGTTACTAGAGACTTCTTGCATCAATGTCAAATAAACACACAGAAAACTTCATTTCTACATATTTTAAAAACCTGTTCCTGGTTAATGTCCTCCATGGACAGGTATCATAACAGCATATACAGGGGTAAATAAAAGTATATAATGATGTACAACTTTAGAAATTTCTTTGTAATAGTAAAAATTTGTGAACCAGTCAGAGCTCCTTCCCCGCGATGGCCTAGTGAGCTTGGCTGAGATGGGCGCCATCCTACCCGCAACCCTAATTAGGATTAAGCGGTTCAGAAAATGAATGAATGAATGAGTCAGAGCTCCTGTTACATTGTAGAAAATGAATCAAAACCTTTTGACCAATCAAAAATGAGAACAACACTCTGGGCGGCACGGTGGCGGAGTGGTTAGCACTTTCGCCCCACAACAGGAAAGTCCTGGGTATGAGGTCTGGGCTCAGGCGTTTCTGTGTGGAGTTTGCATGCTCTCCCCATGCTTATGTAGGTTTCCTTCGTGTACTTTAGTTTCCTCCAACAGCCCAAAGAAATGCATATCAGGCTAGTTGGTTGTTCCAAGTTGCCCCTAATTGTGATTGTGAATGGTTGTTTGTTGCCTTGCGATGGTCTGGCGAATTGTTCTAGGTGTACCCTGCCTTTGCCCAGTTTCGGCTGAGGTGGGGTCCAGCCTCTCCGCGACTAATTACCATCAAAAATACCACCGCAGCACTGTGTTATGAATCTCACTTTATAGAGTACAAAGCGTCAAATATAAAAAACGAAGTCCTAAAGGTATTTCTAATTTTAACAGGGTTTAACAACAGCGTCATGTGTGTTTCTTGGAAAAGGTAATCCCATAATTATGTTCCATGAAAGTTAAAAAAAAAAAAAAAAACTTGTAAAAATTGATTTCATTTAGGACGATATCATAGACATTGGTTAAAAAAAAAAATTAGGTAGTTATTGTGATATGTCTCCACAGTTTTTTGACCAGCTGCCCTCAAGGTTGTATATACCTCATTCTTTACGTCTGCCTTTTCATTGTGTGCTCCAAAGCAGATGTCTATTTCACTGCAGGTACAGGCTCCAGTGCATGCTGGGACCTAAACTAAGGCCTGTTGGTTGATGGATGGATCTTGTCATTGGTAGGTAGATCACAGCATTGCGTTAACAGAAATGGAATTTCTTCCCTGCCGCTCGGGGATGACATTGCACGACACGTTTTTCAAACGCTGGACTTTTTACACATGAGCTTTTATGACGGCATAGAGAAAGTTCGTCCTGAATTCGTCCAGCCAAACCGAATACAGGCTTCGAGGTGGAAACAGAGCTCTTCGGTAATTCAGACTTTGGGTCTAATAACAGTTGGGAGACTATAAATCATGAGGGTGGGACTGTTTTGTTGCAGCTTTCAGCCGTACAGAATGTTGACACTAAAGGCACTTCATCTCAGAAAAAGCATGGCGAGGAAGGATTCTGCTCTGAACTCCTTTCACACGCCGTGGTTTAATCTGGTCTCCAAATGCTTGGTACGGCCCCTTCGGCGTCCATACTTCTGTCTTAAAAAGCTATAAGATATAGAAAGAATTCTGACTTAACCAAGTATAACAAACCGATGTAAGCCTTCCATTCTGTCTTCTTTCTTTATCGTGTTCTGTTGTTATCACACTCTTGGCACGGATTAACACAATATTGTAGTGTGATTTATTAATCACCAAGTTAAAAATCATTTTCAACACGCACTCTTTATCCGTAGTTTAAATCTGTGTATTAGTGGTGTCAGGCATAAAGAATTACTCCCATCCCTCCATTTATTGCTGAACTTGAAGACCAGCCAGATTGAAATTTAGCTTGACGTCGGCGATGCATATAATGAAAGGACAGCTATAGTTTCCATCAACAGCATTTAATCGTTTGAATAATTACGTTCTGTAACCTCTCCCTATGAGGAAATGTTTCTACAGAGAAAGCTGGGTGTCCTGTTCGTAGATTATAGACTGGCTGGAACTCATCTTGCAGCTTGTGGTCTGCTTTGTGTAACTTGTCTTGAGAAATGGTTCAGTACAAAACGTTTCCTAGAGTCAGTGTGTTTGGATTTGTGATGTAGCAACTGGCAGAGTTTAGAGTTGTGATGATTGTCTTTATTCAAAAGCATGACGCTGTAGCAGAGCAGTACTGCATGCTTCGCGGTGAATCTGTTTTTGTCTAATGTCTTCTTCAGTGCTGCTAAACGTGGTTCTTATATACAGTACTATGGTAGTATTTAGACTTCAGAGCTCTTTTTTGATTGTTGGTGTTGGAATTAGAGCAGCAGTTTGTTGTTTTAGAGCCCATTCATACCTGTGAATTGCAATCTCAAAGAAAACACTGATAATCCTTTTCCTACCTCCACCACATCCCACCCTGTGCACTGGGAGGCCTAAAGAATTTAGAGAAGGGAGTTGAGCATCTCAGTTCAAGCTGGGAGCAGAGGTAATTTTTACTCTGGAAACATGTAAAAAAATAAATAAATAAATCTGCAATTTAAAAAAAACATTACTATACATTGCTTGCATTTTGCAAACCATGCCATATTCTCCAATATACTTCACATCCAAATGCTAGAGACTCAGAGCATACCACAGTGCCCGATACGTCTCTCATCTGATTGGTCAGAAGCTTTTAATTTTTTTTCAATAACAGCAAATCTGAAAGTATGTTGGACAGTCTACATAAAATGTGACGCAGCACCTGGAAAGGCAGATAAAGACGTCAGTCGCGAATCTCTTTGGCTAAGAGCCTGTTTACTCTTTTTGTCATCACTACAGTAAATTAAACACATGATGTATGAATATTTGAGCTATTTCTGGTTAATGGTGCAGATTGTGATAGATTGACGGTTTCCTTGTAAACCCAGTGGACTTTTCAGCACATGTTTAATCGTTTATGGATGTGCCACAAGTGACATACTTTATTCGCATCATTATTACTAAACTACAATAATTAAAAAACAATCGGTGGCAGCCGTGGCCTAACGGTTAGAGATGCAGCTTTGGGACCGAAAGGTCGCTGGTTCGATTCCCGGCTCTCCGGGTACCACAATGTGTGGCAGCCCACTGCTCTGAGTTTGTGTTCGCTCACGGTTTATGTGTGTGTTCTCACTTTGAATGGGTTAAATGCAGGAGTCAAAGTTTCCCTTGCGGAATTAATACAGTATAAAAAATACAAATGGAGAGAGTGCATTAGTGTTATCACTGGACATAAACGAAGATGGCTGCACCGAGTATTTAATCCGTTGTGGCGATCACCAAAAGTTGAGGTGATATTTCTTTAGCCTTTTTGGAAGGAGTCTTCAGTGTCACAGGAAAGGGTTTGGAAAGATGGACTTTCTGGTTTCTCTGTAATTATTATTTATTATTTGGATAAAAAAGAAAAAAGAGAAGCTGGTAAAGGATTAATTGTTTAAACAATAAGTGTATAAAATCTATGCTGGGGACCTTTTTTAGAATGAATGTGTGAGTGAATGAATAAATAAATTTTACTGGGGTATAAGAGGAATAAAACACTTTGGAAAAACAATCAACTCCAGGGTTGTAGGATTAACTCCATTGTGTGCGTCTGTCTGCACCCCATCATCCCATCTTTGATTATTTTTGTGGAATCTATGCCTAGTTTTCCTCCTGCCTCTCTGAGCATTTTTTCACAGTGCTCTGGCTGTTTTTTTTTAGTTTCTTAGCAGAATATAGCCTAACCGCATTACTGTTTATGAACCCCAACCACCCCCCCATACTCCTTGTTTACTATTCAGCAATTCATTTTTAAAGCATATTATTAAGTAACTCCTTTGAATTATACACTGAAACTAATAGGAAGGTTCTCCAGTGCTGACAGTGAGGAATATAACTCAGGAACCATCAATGTCTCCTGAGGTTTTAATAGGTTAACTCTTTGATACATCGATATTGGCAAATCTTTCACAGCCCACAGTTACGTCTTTGTGTGTACCATGGTTCCCTGAGCTCATAAATACTTTAACTTTACAGCCTGCTCATGTATAACGTATAACCTATATATATATATATATATATATATATATATATATATATATATATATACACACATGTACGAAGTATCTGTCATACGGGAGTTCTCTTTTTT
>JBCNYH010000006.1:9243030-9275049 GCA_039654325.1 Tandanus tandanus | reverse complement strand
CTTCTCACCATAGACAGTGAGAGACATGGCCAGCATTTGATAACCCAGTTAGCTGCACTGGGGGGACAGCAGTGACAGTCCGCTGATAGTGGGGCTTGAACCCCCAACCTTGGGATCAGTAATCCAGCACCCTACCACCAGGCCACCACTGCCCCTTACTTGATGAATTGTTGTAGTTATTTCTTTCCATTGTTTTGAAATCACTTGTGATATTTTTCACGGGAATATTTCACTGTATCGATGGGGAGGTATGTATTATACAAATAGATTTAATTCAAAATCCTTTTTAGTTTTTTTTGTCTTGAACTGTTTAATTAATTTTTTGGGTGTTCTCCGCACCCTAGCTGTGTCACTCTATGAATCGCTGCCAATAAATGGATCAAACAGCGAAAAAGTGCTTGTGTGTGTGAGATCCACGTTGTTTGGAAATAAGTCTGTTTACACAGTTACAGTATGGAGACTTGACCCCCTTATGGGAACAAAATGCAAGTCCCCCTAATGTAAATAATTAAATATGAAGGTGAAGACATGGTTTAAGGTTAATGGTAAGGTTAAGGGTAAGGTTATTGTTAGGCAAGTAGTGGTAATGCTTTAGGGTAAGGGTCAGTCTCCAGGAAATGAATGTGTCTATGTATTCTCTCTCTCTCTCTATCTCTCTATCTCTCTCTGTGTGTGAGCATTTATTCCTGCATGGTGCTGTTAGAACTGGGCCACTCAGCTCACAGGAAATTAAACTTTATGAGCATCTAATGATTCACTTTAGAGCCAAATGGTAGCATGATGTTCCTTTATTACAGCATAATGTTCAGTAAAGAGTAATTTATTTCTTCCAAATTGGTCACAGTTGTAATATTTACAGTATAACTATTTACAATATAACTATTTAGCTGAATATTTTTTTTATATTTTATATTAATAATAAGATTTATAAAGTTTTAGCATAAGATTATTCGCGATGCAGGCAGATTAGATGAACTTGAGGATCCTGATGTTCAATGAAGTGTTTTCCATGACCAGCTGTATTTTTATTTTGATAACCTGATCAGCTCAAATGCTTGCCATTACACGATTACCTAACAGACTCCAGGTCCAAGCCATCTTATCAAATCTCTAAAGCACAGCACTGCATGTTTCATTTGTTTCAAAGTGGAAAGAAACCAGAAAAGAGAAAGAAATCTATTTAATTCCCAGCTTACTCTTATCAGTTTCTTATTCATTTTAAACGTATTATTCAGTTATTACTGTGAGACTGAGGAGTGCAAGTCTGGACCTGATAGAATATCTTAAGAGATTAAGGGGTTAAGAAACATTACAGCTATGGAAAAGGACTGAATTAGAGCTTCTTATGGATGCTAAGCCACATCTTATAGCATTTGATTACATTGTACAAGATTTTAAATCAAGCCCCACTATCAGCGGGATGTCACTGCTGTCCCCCCAGTGCAGCTAACTGGGTTATCAAAGGCCGGCCATGTCTCTCACTGTCTATGGTGAGGGTAAAAGAACCATTGCTGATTTTCATCAAGAGCTGTCAGCATGTTTCTGCCCTGCGATGGCCTGGCGAGCTGTCCAGGGTGTACTCTGCTCTCGCCCAGAGTCAGCTGAGATGGGCGCCAGCCTCTCCGCGACCCTAATTAGGATTAAGCGGTTCAGAAAATGGATGGATGGACATTAACACGTCAGTACAAATAAGTACAAAATTACAAAAAAGAAATAAAGAAAACAGCATCTTATTTAAGAGACCACTTTTTAGAAAAAACATAATGAACCCTGCTGAGTTTTGCATACAAATAAAGAAGCAAGTGTAACGTCAAAATCTCCAGGAGAACTGTGGCTGGTTCTGCAAGATTCATTCATTTATTCATTTGTTTACTGAACCACTTAATCCTGTTAGTGTTGCGGGGAGGCTGGAGCCTATCTCAACCGACACGGGGCGAAGGTGTGGGTTCACAATGAACAGCTCCCCAGACCATCACAGGGCAACACACACAACCATTCACACTCACACCTAGGGTCAATTTGGAACAGCCAGTTCGCTTAATGTCCATGTCTTTGGACTGTGGGAGGAAACCGGAGTACTTGGAGGAAACCCACGTTAGCATGCAAACTCCACACAGAAATGTCAGAGCCTGGTCATCGAACGCTGGACCCTTTTGCTGTGAGGCGGACATGCTAACCACTACGCCACTGTGCCGCCCACTTACAGCTCATTTCCTTGTAAAACTGCACAAGCTGCACCTGAGACTATATTTGTAAAGCAAGGTGTCATCACACCAAATATTGATTTTGTTTCATTTTTTACTGCCTTTTACACAGTACTCTAGATATACTGCAGATATACCCAAGTTATATCTTCTTGCATGCTCAGGTTTGATTTATTTTCCTGTAATTAGTATCAGTAGGTAGAGAAACCTCAATCCGGATATGGTTTGAAGGAAAGACCTCTCAAGAAGCTTACTTTGAAGATTAGCCCCATTAAAGCTGTTTAGGACAAAGCTACTGGATTAACAAGCCAACCTGAACCACTGAGATGTTAAGATCCATATGTGACTTAATGGGATTTAGGAATAAATCTTCCATGTCTTTGTTTCTTCTGTCCTGCTTTCCCCCCATGGCCTTCTTTATTGCCTGATTATGTATGGAAAATCCAAGCCCTGAACTAGACATCGAAAATATGTTTTGGTAAACCATGTTTTAAACTCTGTTGCTGATTTGTTGTTAGGATTCAAGAGTGCATAAGTAATCAATTAGTGAGTTTTTCACACTGTCGTGTGCTGTGTTTTTTAGGCCAATTATGTTGAAGTGAGGGTCAATATGCACAGTGGTTTGGTGTGAAACATCACCAAAACAAACTTCAAAACAGATTTTTAGGTTTTGTTTGGTTAACAGCATATACTATTGAGTTTTTTCCATCAAGATATCTATATATGGAGTAGTTAGTGCGTCCACCTCACAGCAAGAAGGTCCTGGGTTTGAGTCCTGGGCAAAGACATTTCTATATGAACTTGCATGGGTTTCCTCCGGGTACTCTGGTTTCCCTCCAAAGTCTAAAAACCTTTTGGGTTTTTCTTCATTTAGTTTTTCTGCCTGAATTCTGATTAAACCAGAGGATTTTGGCTGAAGGGGTAATCTTAACAGGCTGGATACATGCCATCAAAAACACCAACACACCACTGCTGGCCACAGTTGGCCCAACATCCTTATATCCAATCCAGGACTATATAAGAAATAGAACTGAGAGCCACTGTCCTTCTAGATCACCAGACAGTGGTGGACAATGTTGGGCCACGTCTTCCTCATGGACCCAGAATCCCCAGCCCAGAAAGCTCTCCAATTCACTGCGCAAATCTACTAGAACAAATCAAAGCTTATTTGAAAAAGCCTGGCCTTGTACAGTAAACTGCAGTGTTTTGCAAAGGATAAAGCAAATTTGTGTACAATATAAAGGACTGATTGTGGTCACAGGATGGCTATGACTACTGGGACTGCAGAACCAGTTGAGAGAGAGATATTTTGGCTGAACCTGTTATTTTCTGCCTATAATGTAGCATGGTTTAGCATACTGTACACTTCACCCTCAATTTCCCATACCCCTATTTCCCGGATTTTGGATTTCCCGTACAAAATCCGGCGCCGGACATTATTTGTTATTGCCGGAAAAATGCTCGGACAAGTCTGGGAATTGATGATGGAAGTCCGGGTCGGTCATGATTTTCCAACTTCCCTCCAGTCCGGCCCGTCCAGCAGAGGGGCATGAAATAATGTCCGAAGAACAGACGGCATCAGTGACGGGAGAGCGAAGTGAAAGTGACGAGCCGGAACCCACATTTAAAATGAATGTGATAAAAGAATGTGCTGATTCGCTCCTTAAGTTTGTTCCCGGACAGCCTATCCCCTAATAATCCGGGAAATCGAGGGTGAAGTGTACTTTGACCCCTAAATTTTAAGAAACCATGAATTTTTCCTCCAAACTACTTTATCCTTTATGAGGGTCACGGGGAGGCTAGAGCCCATCTTTGCTGACTCCGGGTGTAGGCAGGGTACACCCTGAACAGCTCACCAGACCACTGCAGGGTCAAACCTTGAATGTATTTCACCAAAGCAACATGGACATATTTTTATTTACATATTGTCCAACATTGGCTACCTTCCTGCAAACATCATGATGGATGATGAGATAGTTGAACATACCCGATGGTATGTAGTCTGCGTAGTCTAAAATCTTGTTAGTCATGTGTGCTTTCCTCACACTTTGTTCAAGTTCTCAGAGAGGTATATGGCAAAGAAAAAATCAATTCAGTTTCTAATCAGTACTCAGTTGTAATACTGGCCTTAAATTTCTTCTCACCTGACCCCCAGTTAAGATGTACACCAGAGAACCACGTTTCTTTTTTTTCTTTTTATAAATCAAATTTGAAGAACTCTAGAATAAAAATCGGCCAGTATTAGATGATAGGTGGCGTAGTGGTTAACACTAGCAAGAAGGTTCTGGGTTCGAGTTTCGGACTCGGTGTACAGTTCGCATGTTCTCTCTGTGCTTGCATGGGTTTCCTCCGGGTACTCCAGTTTCCTCCCACAGTACAGAGACATGCACATCAGGCAAATCGGCTGTTCCAAATTGCCCCTAGGTGTGAGTGTGAATGGTTTTTGTATGTGTGGGTTGGCCCTGAAATGGTCTGGCGAACTGTTCAGCGTGTACCCTGCCTTCTCCTAGTGTCGGCTGAGATAGGCTCGGTGAGTGAGTGAGTGAGTGAGAATTTGATAATGTGGAGAGCAACACATTCACATATATTCAGTAACTAACAGGAAAAAGTTTTTGAATCAGTGCTTTCCAACTGGTTATTAACACACAACAAGTCAGTAGATTGAACAGTTCAGGAACTGTAGTCTTAGTGCCTACTTGAGGAACTCATTCACTCATGTGGGTGCTGTGAGGGGGTTATACTGAATTTGAGAAAGTATTTTTGCAGTAAGCGATTAGGCTTCTGTGTGTGAGGCCTCTTGCATTTCAAGACAAACTTCAGATGAGCTCTGTGACCTCAAATTGCTGTTGGTTTAGGACCGGCCTTTGTGCAGTTGTCACTGCCAGTGGCTTACAAATAGGCACAAGCCACTGTTTGTTCTGCCACTTCACTGGAGGAGAAAAGAAAAGGCAAAGAAAGAGGCTTGTGGTGTTCTGTCTGGCAGCTTGACCCTGGATGTGTGGCAGCGGGTGAGAGAAGAGGGGCTCTGCTTAAATCTCTTCAGGATAGGCCTGGTTTTTTTTTTTTTTTTTTTTTTTTTCAATCCGGATTGCTTTTTATTACATTAATTTCTCCAGCTTGTGCATTTCAGATACTGTTTCCTTTTTGTTTCTCCTTTCTTATCCCAGCTCTCGTTCTCTGTTCTCTTCCATTAGCCCTTTAGCAAGGCAGAGCTGCTTTAACCAAACCACTCTTCGCATGGAAATCCTGAAATAAAAGGCATAATCTGGCCCAATGCTTTGATATTGGAAGCCAAGCAAGCCACAGAGGACCAAACAGAGGGAACCAGCCTGAAGTACTGTGTGTTTGGATGGGGAGAGTGAGCTCTTTTAAAATTCCGATCATCTTGACTGACAGCACGACAGTGCAAGAAAGTTTTAGTGAGGATTATTTACAGTGTAGAGACTTCATTTTAAGTGGTTGGCTAAAAGTGTAGTCCAGTTGCAGACTTCCTCTCCTCTTACATTCCCTGCAGTTCTTTTCTCACCACTGACGAGCTGCAGCCATAAATTCCGTCACTCTTGACAGTTTACTTTTCGAAATTACGCTGACGAGACGCAGCCCCGCTCATGTGGCCAGGTTGCGCGTTCACCCCTGGCGACGAGTACCTCCATCTTCCATGTCAGGGAATGGAAATCGAATTTGGCAGGATACGGGATTTCTTTTGTGCTCCAACGGAACCTTTCGAAGGTGGATCATAATTTCGGTCGAGTTTACCTGAAACAGGACCTTAAGAGTTATTTTAGTTTGGATGGTTTCCAGATTTGGCAAGGCTAGGGGAGTCTGGACGAATCCCAAGGTTACCTTCATTTATTGGTGTCGAGAATCAGTCTCAGCAAGGCAGGAAATGAGAGTGTTTGTGGCCGAAATCTCGGTTTCACAGGTGTGGAAAAAGCAGGAGACGAGACAGGAAAAGCGAAAGGAAACGAGGCTGAGTGATTGTGATGAATTAGTGTCCTCGCTGGTTTGGACTCGGCACGCTTCACAAAGAAGAGCCATTTACTCACAAGATAACCAAGAGGAAACCAAAAGAGTGGTTAGGTAAACATACAGAGGAACGGTGAGGGAGGAGAGCGAGAGAGAGAGAGAGCGAGAGAGAGAGAGAGTTGCCAACTTTGAGTTTGTTGTGCTGCAGTGATGTACACAAAGCAGGCCACATTTCTGTGTTAAGTTTAATGAAATTTACAAGGAGAATTAATTCAATCAGTTTGAAACTATTTGCTTGTAGACTTCAGTTTGTATTTGTTTCAGTGTGATAACCTCAGCCTTTCATCACTGCAACAGTACCATGCAAAAGTCTTAGGCACGTGCAAAGAAATGCTGTAGCGCAATGACGCCTTATATTTACATATAAATAATTATATTAGATGTTTCTACATAAAAAATTCTATCATGCACAATAAAACAGCAATAAATGAAACAAAGTCAATATTTGGTGTGATCACCCTTGTTTTAAAATATAATGGTCTCTGGTACAGTGTGTGGAGTTTTAAAAGGTAATGAGCAAAGTTTAACTGAGCACCATTTTGAACGTCACACTTGCTCCTTTATTTGCATGCAAAACTCAGCAGGATTATGTTTATGTCTTTGGTCTCTTATGTAGTATGCTGGCTTTTTTTATTGATATACAAACATTTTTGTATTTTGTGCTGGAAAACGAATGTTTGGAAATCTGAAATGTTTTTGTACTGACTCACGAATGTACAAATCATCAAATGAAAATCTTTAGCAACGTTTCTAGTAAACAATAGGGTGCCTGAGACTCTCTGCACACATCTTCAGCCTGAGATATTTTATACAGACTGTATATAACTTTTATACAGTAGCTACATGTTTTCATTCTTGTCAACAACATGCATATTTACCTGTAGCTCTGATGGTGTTAAAGGAAAAAGGTCATCCCAGGTTTTTTTTGTTACTTTTCTTCCCAAGGATGAAAATCAGTCCTTTTATACCAGAGAATTTTGAATCACTGCAAGCTAGTGTAATTAGTCTCAATATAGAATCCCCCAAATTTAGTTATGACAAGCCTTCAAAAAGAAAAAAAAAAAAAAAAAAAAGGGTGGTGGGGGGTTAGTGTGTTTGCATGTTATTGTTACTACTGTATAAACCTCTGTTTAACACATCTGTAGACAATTTCGACAGGAAAGGGAAATAAACAGAACACATATTTACTCCACATTCACTTCTAATGAAAGTCAAAAGACAGTTGCTGAGTTATACCAAAGAATTATTAAAATAAATAATAATCATTTTAACAAACACATTCACAGTTACATAGGAAGAGAATGTGCAGAGGTGCCAACATCTCCGGCTCAACCTTTTTTTTTTTTTTTTTGTCAGGATCCACCTGAAAACTACGTGACTCTGTGTTTCCCCTCTAAGAAGTAGTCAGTACAAATAAAAATCAAACAAAATAAATACCAAGTAAAATTTAAATGCAGAAATAAAAACAATGAACTTAAGGGAAATAGATGCGGGAGGTGACACGTTTGTTTTTGCTAGCGGATACTTTACTATAAAGCAAGTAGGCAGGACTGTGGTCTCTTTGGACAGTAAAATATTAGATGAGCTGCATATCATTAAGTACTGCTCACACCAGATGTTTGCCTTGCTGGTTTTTTTTTTTTTTTTTTTTTTTTTTTTGTTTTTTTTTTTTTTCCAACTGCATGGTCCACATCCGAACGAAGGTTGGGTTTTCGTGGTAAAGTTTTTTTTTTCCTCTTTTACTGCTAAAACCTTCTTGCTAGCGTCGTTAGAATTTCTGTCAGTGCTTATAGTTGGCATTATTTGTCTAAACCCAACAGATCGTTTTTACCTTTATTGCTGTTACTTGTATTATAGAAGGCGATTCTGATTTTCTTCAAATCATCAGATTTTGTTTATTATTTGTCATTTAGCTAGTTAGCAAATAAATTAGAATAGTCTACTTAATTGTTATCTTGAGGAACTGAAATGTTACTTGTTTAAAAGGTAAAGCCATTCTTTTTCAGTATCTGTCGCCTTGTTTCTTCAATCGCGTTGTCATCGACTGTTGTTATCGTCGTCGTCCTTTATCACACTAATTTCTAATCATCAACTTCTCAACCAGTCCAATTATATCAACCAAACTTTGACATAATCTTATTTACACCATACTACTGTGCATATACTTTTTTCTATCAATTTGATATTTTTGGGGGTTTCCCAGTTAGCATGTCCCAGCTAGTGTAAATAAGCAATGCGGCAATGCAAGTCTTCCCTGGAGGAAGCTTCCCCGTTAAAAACATAATAATAAACAGCAGTGATGTTTTGATTTATATTCCCCTACTTTCTAATATTCATCTGGAAACCCCATGATGCATTTGTTGAACCCAACCTGATTTTGCTCTAGGTGATATTTTAGCTGGAAATGTTCCCTCAAGTGCCAGCTGCTCTGCAAAGCCACTTAATCTGGGGTTGACCCATTGTGAAGTTAATCCTTATTTAATGGAACTATGGTGGCTATTTATTGTACTATGTTAAGGAGATTAACATCTGTTTATGTGCATGCTGCTGGGTTGTATAATTGTATTTGTAATACTCTGACAGAATAGTTGGCCTGCAGTAAGATCCAGTTTGCACAATGCACAGCCTGTAGAGAACACTGTTATTATTTCTGACGTGTGCGGCTGGACTTCTGATTTCAAATGGGATGCAAATGTGTGATTCATTGCTGTTTTATCGCATGTCTAAACACAGAGCCTATCAAGACAAGGCCCTTGTTAGTGTTTGCTCTCAGCTGGCCCATGGACTATAACAGGTCTGAAAATCTGGTGTTTGTATTTCCAATATTTTTGAAGTTAATCTAAGTTATAGTCTCAATTAAATTGAATAGTGTTTTTTGTTGTTGTTTTAATAAAGGGATTGTATTGAGTCATGGAATAGTACTTTTAATATCAAATTGAAAATGTATTTGTCACATACAAAGTCATACACAGTACAATATGTAGTGAAATGCTTGTTACGACTGTCCTATATTTGAAGAAGAATATCAATATTCAAGAAGACAAAAAAAGAAAATTAACAATAAAAAACTATTTAAAGGACACCAATAGTTAAAAGTCAAATATGAATATAAAATATAAATTTAAATGTATATAAATTATTAATTTTACGTAATATGGCTGTGTGATATTTAGTAAATTCATTATGAATCTGCTGATATTAAAGCTCTTTTGCATGTCAGCAAAGAGTATTAAATTTTAAGGCATTAATTATGTGTATATTTTTGGCAATGCAACTCTTAAATCCTCGTCTCCTATTCTCTTCACTCTCTTCCATTTTTTTATGATGCAGGTAATTAGTGAGAAAAATGAACATCTAAAATATGGAAACTTTTAAAAAAAAGTTTATAGAAGAATATTTATAATGCTGTGCTTTTTCTCAAACCATGTGGCTTTTTAGGTACTGAAATATTTTATTTAAACAATTAAATATGTTCTCAACACCTTTATGAATGTAAATACAGAGGGTTTACCTCAAGATGAAACCATTGGTAATAATCAAGAACAGAAAACCAGATTAGACTTTGCTAGAAAGCCTGCCCAGTTCTGTAACAAGACTCTTTGGACAGATGGAACCAAGATGAACATTATAACAGAATGATGGGAAGAGATGAGTTTCGAGAAGGAAAGGAAGGGCTCTTGATCCAAATCACACCATATCATTTGTCAGTCAGGGTGGACATGGCTGCTAGTGGAACTGGATCACTGGTGTTTATTGATGTGACTGCTGATGGAAAAAGCAGGATGAATTCTGAAGTATATAGTGATATACTTCCTGCTCAGATTCAGTCAAATGCTACAAAACTGATAAGAAGGCACTTCAGACTACAAATGGATAATGAGCTAAAACATACACTGAAAGCAACCCAAGAGCTACTTAGGACACAGCAATGGAATGCTCTTAAATGGCTTAGTTGGTCAACTCGACCGAACATACTTTCATTTATTGAAGTCAAAAATTAAGGCAGAAAGACAAAACTGAAACCTTTGAAAATTTCTGTAAAAATGGCTGTAATTCCCAAATAGTTAATGCACTACTTAAATTAAATTAAAGGCAAAAGTTGAACACATCTTGCTTTATTGTGTTAGTGTACAGAGACAAAATTCTGACACTGCTCAAAATACTTATGGACTCAATTGTATAATGTAGCCTTTATAGCTTCTGATTTTCTTCTGTGGATAGATTGGATTTACTGTCATTGGCAATAAGTAAAAAAGTTTCAAGTGTGTGAACTTTCATTCATTCATTCATTTTCTGAACTGTTTATTCCTAATTAGGGTCGCGGGGAGGCTGGCGCCCATCTCAGCCAACTCTGGGCGAGGGCAGAGTATACCCTGGACAGCTCGCCAGGCCATCGCAGGGCAGAAACACGCTGACGGCTATGCAGCCTACTCTTGACGAAAATCAGCAATGGTTCTTTTAGATGCCTCTCACCATAGACAGTGAGAGACATGGCCGGCATTTGATAACCCAGTTAGCTGCACTCGGGGGTGTGTGAACTTTTTGCTAGTCAATGTTTTTCATTAGGAGCTTGCGTGTTAGGAAATAAAGTGAATTGAAGGCTGTGGGTTTAAAAATCACCCAAAGATCACCATCTCTTCAATGACAATGTTCGGTTGATTTTTACAGGTCTGTAGTCTTTAATTAAGGTATTACGACTGGGTAGGTCAAGGACAACCTATTTTGCAGATTAGTTATTTACATAGTGATGTAGTTGAATTTGAGGGAACTTTGGACTGGGTTAAATTATAGCTTTAAAGTAATACTGTATTTCACCTGAAAAGAGCAACAAGTGTAGTGATTAATGCTCCTGATAAAAATCTAAGGGATAGTCATTTCAGCAAACTGACTCAAGCTAGACTCAACAACATTGTTGGGTTTTGAGTTGTGTCTAGTTTTACCTACTGAGTCAGATAATGTTTATTTTTTTATTTCAAATTGTCTAATTTTGGTATTTAATTTTAAATGGCCTAGTTCGATATTGATATTATGGTGATGCAGGTTAGCGCTTCACAACTGCACAACTGAGTCCCAGGGTCAAGTTCCACATGCTCTCTCCATGTCTCCTTTGATTTCTTTTATTGGCAGGTTTGTTTTTTAGTTGCCCAAAAGCATGGCAGTGGTGGACTGGCTATGATAAACCCTAGGATGGCTTCTCATTCAGGGTGTATTTCAGTGTCGTGCCCAGCATTCTCAGGGTATGCTCCAGATCCCCCTTATCCCTGACTAGTATAAAGAACTTATTTGAGGTAGACGAATCACTACACTTGCAACATATTACTTAGCGTTGCATTTTGTAATGTTTGAACATACCATTATTACAATATAGATAATGTTTTTCCTTCCCTGATCTCATATAATCGATTCTTTTGTAAATATTGTGACATGAATACAACCTCAACAGCTCAATTCTACATCTATCAACGCTTATTATGTGTGTTGAGAATTTTCTTTCCTCCAAAATAGAAAACCACTGTGTAATCTGCTTGTCTTTTTGGTTTCCTCACAGTGGATATAGGGTGCATTGGCGTACAAAGTTTCAAGTCTTCAAGGTGGTCTTGGACAGATCTCAGGATTGCCTTGGTGCTTAGTTACATGAAAGAAATTAGCCGGGGTTTCATGGAGTGCGGAGATATGTGCAATAACAGAAAAACCATGGGTTACTGGAGTCCAAGTTGGTCTGAGACTAACAGTCAACATGATTTTGAAAAACCACAGTCCTTGCTTACATTGATTTGAAAATCCACAAGGGAAGTATCTGTTAAAAGAGCAAGAGGGCACAGTGTACACCAGACGGTACATGACTTCAAATTTTCTTGGTGAATATTCATACTTTTCTTCGTGAAAAATCTGACAGATGACAAAAAGAATTCTATTTATTTTTGATTCCATTGCCTTCATCAGTGTTTCTCCAGCAACTGACATAAAGTGAACGGAAAGTCCTCCTGGCTGTGAGTGTCACCAGGAACTTACATTAAACACCGCAGCCTTTCAACCTTCCCTTTAATTGATTATACACTTTTCCTTCCATCGGCTCAGCCAAGGAAGAGTCATGAGCATGAAGTGAAGGATGCAGAGTTACACAAGACTAAAGCACAGATATTTAACTGACATCTCATTTTGTTAGTGGAGGAAACCGTGAATGGAGGAATTTTTTTCATTGAAACAAACATAATCCATTATGCCAAATTATGGGAGATCGCAGGTTTGAAGCTGCAGCAGTTTCGACTTTGTGGGTGATGTTGTTTCTTGATGTAGGTCTGCTCCCATTTTGAAAAACTGTCCAGAAATAATGGGTGTTGGGAGTGGGGGGAAAGAGAAAGATAACAAGGCTGAATAGTTTGGCAAGAGCAGTTTGTGAAGATGTATTTCTCAGAAGATAGAGTCATTTTCACCTCTCCTTGAGGAAGTGATGCCAAAAACAATTCATAGAAAGCATGTTTCACATATTTTGTTTTAACTGTGTGCACTCATTCATTGGTGAGGCCTGAATAGTTTGAGAGAACATTCAATATTTAAATATCCAAATAGTTTGTGTAGATTGAAGCTTTTATGTGATGAACTAGAGGAAATTACTTTAATTTGGATATATTTCTTTCTTATGGGCTGTTTCACAATCAGGGTCTACTTTTTGGGTTCACAGTAGCTCAAAAATAAAACTCCTAGTTTTTGTGGTTTCTTGTTACCAGTCAACACCTTATGAGACTAGAATATTTTGTGTGAAGTATCAGAGTTACAGGTAATGGTGTATAAATTACAGTGGGTGAAAGTATAACCGGTACAGGGTCTCTAGAATAAGTACATCTGCTTGCAGTGTATCAGAATTGTAAAGAATTCACAGCATTAACAATAAAAGCTTACTAAACACATTATCTGAGCAGGTTTATGCAACATTAGTTGTGTATATATATATTATTAACTGCAGTAACAACAGCATCAGTGACAATCATTGTGGTTTTCCGGAGAAGACACTTTTTGACAGACATGCTTATCAAGCTGAACTCTGTACAGAAAGTATTTCACATCCAATCCCAATTATATTTTTTCAGAAAGCTGTACAGTACTATGCTGCTTTAGAAAAAGCAATTAATTAAGCAGTGGGCTGCCACATTGCAGTGGCCAGAGAGCAGTTGGGTGGTTAGGTGCCTTGCTCAAGGGCACTTCAGCCCTGAAGGTGGAGGAAGGGGACACACTGCTCACTCTCCTTAATGCCACACATTTTTCCTGCTGTTTCGGGAATTGAACCAGCGACCTTTCAGTCCCAGACACACTTCTTTAACCATTAGGCCATTGCTGCCCCAACAGAATGTTTTGTAAAGCCTCAGTCTCATATAACCGGAATTACGTCACAGTAGATGACAATAGACTATTTTTTTGCCTTTTGAGGGTCAACATGCAGTATCCTGTAAGTGTTCCGGGTTCTACTGGGCCATAAAGCTACCTTGAGAATATGGTGAGTGTGGTATCCATTCCCAGAAATTTTGGTTGTTTTGAAAGTTGGCATGTGTCAAGCACCAGGTCAATAAAATGTTTTATCATTATTTATAATTTTTTTTTAACAGTCTACCATGTGTTCATTTGCAAATTTTCTCTGCTCATATTTGCCACAGACCTCCAAAAGTCACCAGAATGGCAACGGAGGTCCCAGCCACAGTTCTCATGCATAAAATGTCTATGGGAGATCTTAACGATGGAGCGTTTCTTTGCCACTGTCAACTCTGGTCTGCTTGTTGAAAGCTAGATCTAGTCCTAACTTGGGTAATTTTGCTTTGTGACAGTGCCAATTGTTAAAAATGTTTATGAATAAAATGGAAATGAACTCAAGCTGATCATTCACTTTATGCTACCATTGACTCTTTGTACCATGGTTATAAGAGGCTTTAATTCAGTAATGAAATGTGTTTTATTTTTTGAACCAACCACATTTTTGTGTAGATGTACTGAATAACTCTGACATCATTAGGAGGTTAAAGTACAGCAAGGTTGTGGTCTGTCTCACTGTAATTAGGTGGTGACATGGTTAATTTGTGTCTCTTAGACCGTGCTTTATGGCTGTTTGTTTATGCAACAAGTCTTATTGGATGGCTTTCTCTTCTCTTAAATTGTCCCTACTTTACGTTTTCTCAGTGAAGAGCAAAGTTGATACTTACTCCAGGATTTTTTTCAATCAATGCAGAAATCCTGGATGAGAGTGTAGGTGCATTTTGTTAGTAAGCACCTGCATTTCCAAAGGGAAAAGGTCAATTTATAGCACAAGGACAAGGCTTGGGGACTTGGTGGAAGATTTTATGCATTTCATAGCCCATGGTGTAAAGCTGACTATAAACTGTGCTATAAAACACCTTTGCCTTGAAAAGCCACGAGGCAATGTAGATTTTGGAGCTGTTTATGGCTGAGGAGATGAGAACAACATGGTATATTCATTATCTAAAATAAAATGGTTTCGATCAGGAGGAGCAGCTATATAAAAATCCTTGCTTTCAAAGATCTGGATAAATATGACAACGGTTACCTTTTAATGCTTAAAGCAGTAAGGGTTCGTTTATGGCTATAACAATACAAATAATTTTATAGCGGATGTGTTTCGTTTCTCACTGACACTTCACGTTACCACTTTTGACTAGCACTATGGATTTTTTAACAGATGACACCTATTATTAATTAGAAGCAGAGAATAAAAATACTTCGCTGCCCACTCCTCTTTAAACACTGTTTTTTTTTTTTTTTTTTTTAAGTAAGCCATGTCGTCACTTCACTACTCAGACGAGGGCAGAAACATGGAAGAAAAAAATGATGTCCTTTCAGAAAAGGTTTTTGAAAACTTCCCTGAATATTACAAAAATACATGTGATTGGATGCAGCAAGGCACAGTAGAAGACACATTGGTTTGTGATTTAGAAAACTACTGTTGCTAAATGACAGCCTTATTAAACACTGTTCAGTTGTGCTAAAGTAGAAATACTAGAAACACTTTGCTCGGTCCTCTAGTTGACAAACTATTACATTATCACATCCTCACCTTGTTTAGCTGGATCCTGATTCTTCCCAGCAGCCTTTGTACCTATCCCAGTCACATGACTTTGGACATTCATGTCACATGCATGCACCTGATTAACTTCACCTCATGTATAAAAGTGGCCTATACCAAGTTCCCATACTTGGTAGTATAAACTTTTGAAGTAAGACTTGGGAGTACAAACTCCGAGGATGGGAGGACGTGTTATGGTCATTTGGCAATTGGAACAGCAGTTTGTCTTCAGGTTACCTTCACAGTAAAGTATATGTACAGTAAAATTATATATGGTATAAAACAAGCCTACCGTTTTATTTTAAGATATTATTAAATATTAATAAATAATATCCATGATCTGTGGTGTACATATAAAAAGCCAGTGGCAGGGAAAAGCTTGCAAGAGATTTTTTTTTTTAATGATTGACAGCAATTGTGCTTCACGGGAGATATGAAACAAAACTAAAATTAATGAATGAAAAAGAAAATTGGACAAAATTACAGTATCAATATTTGCCACTGGTTGGTGTCAAATGCGGATAGATGCAAACATTGAATTGGAACAGTACTTGGGCTCTGACTGATAATATTTTACAAGTCCACAGGACTAAACGCCAGTTGAGAAATGGCCAAGGACCTAAGTTTAAATTTTTTTGCTCTTTGTCACTCGTTACCAGTCATTACCAGTTAGCCTGCCTAACCTCTGGCCCTATGTTTGTGTGTATGTTCCTTGCCTGACTCTTTGAGCATGATTTTGGATCATCTCTACTGTGTTGTTTGTCTGATCATTTGACTTTTGCCTGTTAACTTGACTCTGCTTCACTGACATTTTTTTCATCACGCCATTTATTTTTTTCAATTTTTAGGAACTACTACCTTCTTTATATGTGCAGAGGTATACTGATGTATACTACTGGTCCAGTACTTTGTGTGCTGTCTTTGGACACAAAGGAATCAAAATGACTGGTGTTTTAAGACCTCTGATTTTAAAACAAAAATTTTTTATTTTTTTATTTGCAACAAAATGAACATTTAAAAAGATGTTACATTTAAACCAACTTATATTATGTTATAATAGCAGAATTGCCCAAGCAGTGAAGGAATCTAAGACTTGCCAGCTTACTTGAATGGGAAAAAACATTCAGGTGGTGAGCTAGGGGCATTGTCTTCACTTGACCTGGGGAGTATAAGTCTTTCTCACCAAACCTAGCATGTCCTGGGGTCAGGGTTGAAAAGAGGCACCCTGTGTGTCCTTTTCGTAGCCATGAGAATAACTCTGGGCCTAAGGAGAGCGTTTGATTGGCATGACAGCAGGCCGGGAGAGCGAGCTCGAGGGGGCTGCCTTCAAATAAAGAAGGATGGCGGCTGTGACCGTTCTACAGACAGATGGGTGGAAGGAGCAGAGGTTTTGATGAAGGATGGTTTGTCAAAGGGCCAAATCCCCATTCATAGTGAAGGTGGGGCCTTGAGACCAAAGACCTCAGGAATCTGTGGGGTGTCCGAAACTATAGGAGAAAGAGGAAGTTGGAGCAGAAAGTTGTGCAAGGTTGAGTGGAGGTGAGCGCTGGGAAGCCACGCACACACACAGGCACTGTGGTATCATTGACTTTAAAAGATAAAGATCGGTCCTTTTCCTGTCATGAAATGCTGTCTTAATTTGCCTTTTTCCTGATTTACTGTATTGCACAAGTAGACTGTATGCTTTCTACACCGAGGGAGCTCCATCTGCGTTTTTGATTTAACCAGGACTTTCGTGTTGCTTTTAGCAGATGGCTGAAATCCTTCCTTTGCGTTCCCCTTTTCCCACCTGTGAATTTAATTAAGAGCCCTTTGGAGACTGACAGTTATTAACCCCTGCACATACCATCAGAGAGCAGGTTGGGAATTAATTGGCATGGCTTAAAGTGTTTATACATGTGCTCACTGGAGGTTGAGACAGCTTTCCATTCTTGTTGTGTCATTAAGGATCTGGTACATGTTAAAAGCCTGTAAGTAATAATATAATCCTTTATGGAGATGTTTCAGAGTCTTTCTGTCAGTCATCCAGCTTGTGCTGAGGATTAGAATAACATTATTCTTATCCCGAACTGCTTTTGGACCAAAGTATTACAAAGGAAGCCTTCTGCTATGGATCATTTTCTTTTTCTTTTTTTTTTTCCCTTTAAAAAAAAAAAAAAAAAAAAGATCTGATAGCGTCATACACGATACAAAAGCTCTGTTGTAATATCCTCTCTGACACTTTTTATATAGTTTGCATTACTTCACTTTTTGTTTAATTGTACGCTGGATGTAATAATTAGATCGTTCCACTTTAGGCTAATTGTTCAGTAAAAGGTTGAATTTGTTAAGTCATAAATTAGTTTACACTTCAATCTGACCGTGAGTGCAGATTTTTGTTGGACATACATACGTCTCATAATCCCCAGTGTTAAATTAAGCAGTACAGTATTTATATAAGTCTGGCTGGACACAAATGAGCACTCCAAGAGTCTATTCATCATTGTAAATCTTAAATCAGCACTGTGCATGCTTTAAACACACTCCAGAATGCTGCATGGTCTGTTATGAAGAACATGTGGTGGAGGACTTCATATCAGAAAATTCACCCTTTCTTCTTTCAGAGTCGTTACAGGGTTTTTAAAAAAAAATTTTTTTTTTAGTTTGAATCTTCCCCAGAGGCTCTTTTCTACTCTGTGTATTTTGTCATAATGAATCAATCCTGAAGCAGTCCACGTGTCTTTGCTTGGACCAATAACAAACCCACGATTTAGCTTGATTAAGGGTGTCATGGATAACAAAGACTGCTTATGACTGAGACATACATCCTTGAAATAAAACCAGCAGTGTCTCAATTGTCTGTTTCTGGTGATAAAAACAAGCCAGGACTGAAGTTTCTGTTGAAGTATGAGACCTTACTGCTGGTTTTTGCGGTTATATTGTAGTTCTGCTCTCACCAGAGTTGTTATCTCACCAGACTGACTTTATTTTTGCAGACTTGATAAGGTAAGTTGATTGCCATGTGCAGTAATACTGCACAGGCTGAGATGAAGAGATCAAACGTGCTGGACTGTTCAAAGTCAGAGAAATGAAATACGTTGTGCTTTTGATCGGACTGAAGATATCAACTATTTAAGGAATTCCTGTACACAGAACAAGACCTTCATCTCCCTAAACTTTCAAATTATTTAAAAACCTGACAAACAGGAGCTACAAGAGTGAGGAAGTACATCACGCTCTTCAGGTATTTAAGTTACCCTCTTACTGTGAAAGGAAATGTGATGTTCAGAGACATGCCACAAACATACAACTATCCATGTAGAAAACCGAGCTGGAGAGAGCGAGAGAGAAAGAAAGAGAGAGATTTACTGAATGTTGCTTGTGCTCATATGTATCTTTTCTCAGTATTGCTAACGTAAATAAACCCAACATGGTGACTAATCCAAGAAACCACATACTCTCATATAGTCTCATAATACATTGTTTGTATAATACTTGTAATGTGACATTATGCTCAATGACATTATAATACAATAATCATTAACCACTCTATCCTAGTGGATCTGGAGACGGTCCCGGAAAACTGGGACCCGGGTGCAAATACCCCTTGGATAGGATGTGAGTTCTTTGCTGTCTACAAATTGTGGTCTGTGAAATGCTTTCAATTTTGTGTCGCCTGCCAGCGAAGCTAGAGCGACACATAGGCACCGCTATCTGTCGTCTTGTCATTGTCATCCGCATCATCATTGTCCGTTGCCGTTGCCCATCATTACACTTACCTGTAATCCCCAACTGCCTCTCAACCAGTCAACTTATTTCAACCAAATTTTTGCTTTTTATTTTATTTATTTTGTTTTTTGTTTTTTTTTTTTGTTTTGTTTTTTACACTATACTATTGTCCACCTCCTATTTTATTTTTTATTAAGTTGCTTTTTGGGGGATTTCCCATAGAAAAACATGCTCCACAAGGGGGTTGCCATTGTTTATCCAAAACTCCCCCTACATCTGTGAATTGATTTCTACGAAACTTTCACAGAATTTTCATAACGTACCATTTGTGCACCTCCTATTTTTCCATGCTAGTGAAAATAAGTAGTGCAGGTGACACAAATCTTACCTAATGGATTCACACCTAAGTTATGCTTGGTGGCACTGTGGCGCAGCAGATGGGTACAGTAGGTTTGTCATCTCAAAGCACCAAAGGTTCCCAGTTCAAAAAACTTTTGTTACTGTTTATGTTGACTTCTGTATGTTCGTCCAGGACATATGTATGCCTTTTCTCTAGTTTCTCTGGTTTCTAAATAAAATTGGCGGACTTTAAATTAACCCAGGTGTAAATAAGTGTGTAAATGGCCCGTTATTGACTGGCAGCTGATACTGGGTATATTCCCACTCTTACATCAGTGGTTTTGCAATAGGCTCTGAATTCACCACAACCGTGACCAATATAAAGCAGTTACTGAGGATGAATAATAAGAAAGGTGCTGTATTCCTGTTTATGTTGCCCTACTCCATTTTCTTGCCAAATGTCCAAAGGCATTATGGGTAATATAGTCTACATGATTTTTACCCAAACCCTAGGGTTTATCCTTCTCAATGTATTGTGAGAGTCCTTTATAGGGTGTGTTCAGAATCTTTTACAGCATGATGTGGACTTAAAACGAAATGGACAACTTGTGTAAGAACCTGTGTTTTCTCTGTCCTCAGAGTGTAGTAGGCAGGTCTTAAATGCCGATTTGCTTTTGCTTTTCTAACTTATTCTGATTTACACGAGCCTACACAGGAATTTTCGCTCAGTGCCGCGGGTGGTGATTAAGTGTTTCTGCACAGCAGGTGTGTTGTACACTTAGTGGGTAGCTCACACCACTTAAGTAAGGGTTAAGTCCATGTGTGTTGACTTGAACTAGGAATCCAATCGCAGGATAACACTTCTAACTCCAACTAGCACACCAATGTTGGTTTTTACTTTAAAATAACAGAAAGTTCTGGATTTCTAATAGCATTACACATGGACTAAGATTAATAGGAATTAAAAAAACAACTTGGCAGGAAGTTGGTCGGCTTCTTATGTTGAATAAATGACTTTAACATGATTTTATATACATGTAACTTTGCTATAAATATCTTCTGTTTGTGCTCCAAAGGGTGCTGAAGGATTAAGGTGGCTGATGAAAGCAGCCACTTTATGTAGACCATGAACTGGTACAGAAAATCACGGAAAACCTTTGACAATTCACACTTCATTAGTAGTTTTTTTAATGCACAAACACACAGCAGATTATAACCTTTTCTTTCTCAAGTTTTTTTTAAATTGATATACAGTGTTATGTAGTATTTTATAGAAATGTTCGTTTTTTGTACTCCGACACACACAATTTTGTGAACTCTTAGTCATAGTTATTTTCCCCCTGCCACATGCAGTGAAGTTGATGCAGTATATTACAGTATATTATTCCTTCCTTACTATTTGATTACAGCTGGACCACTGCAACGCTCCTGTCTAGTGTAACCCATGCATCCTTTGCTGTCACCATTCACTATCCCCTTCCTTAACTCACCCCTGACAAGCATAGCTGGGATCTGCTGCTATATTACAGCCCTCAGCCAAAGCTTTCATTCTGGAAGATCGAAGCTGAACCCTGAGCCCCTGCTGTAAATTCTGCTCTGTGCTTTGAGAACACACCACTGTGAAGGTTCGGCACATTTAGCCTGGCAGTCAATGTTTCACAAAGGAACTTGTGTTGAAATGTAGAGAGATGCTTTTTGAGAAGTCTCATTACAGCAGCTATAGATTTTCTGAGGCACACGCCCCCCGGACCACAGTTCAGGAAAGTTCATAGCTACATAACATTTATATCAATTATAGCTATAAAGCTCAGGAGCACAGAGGAGATTTATAAGTGACATTCTATATAGTTATTTAAGATGCAAAAATATATGCTAGGGATACACCTATAGTGCTGTCAGCATTGTGATTGAGGTTGAGGATTTTGAGTTTTTGGTCTTGCCTTTCTCTCAGAGCGCATTTAAATCTTACTGTTTTGTCAATGCAATGTAGCACGTGAAACTACAGCTTCAGTAAATTTCCACTGTTCATCAAAAGCACAGTAATTTTTTTAATTGCATCAAGATCCAAAATTGAAAGTGACAAAGCACCAGGCAACCATCACTTTTCTTTGTACATCAGTGCAATAATCAACCTTTGACTTGGCATGGTATATTATGAAACTTAGCAAGTAGCATGTTAATCACACTTTAATTTAATAAATAATAAGTTAATAAAACCTTTATTTTTTCTTTCGGATACCAGTGGAGCTCCAATGTACGATTCCTAATCCAAAAAACTCCACAGTTCTGCAGGAAGCTGCTTCCCACCTCCCTCAGGATGCCGATTTTGAGCGCACGCGCCCTGTTTGGCCCTCTGTGCCTACTCTGCTCTGATTGGTTGGCTTTCGACAATTTCGAAAAAAAGCTCCATGCTCAGTGTGCTGAGATGCAGACCGAGATGGGCGAAAAGACCTCAGGGCGTGGTGGGTAGTGGGGGAAAGCCATCTAATCAGAAGGCCCAGCACGCTGTGACACATAAGTGTGCCCCTGCCAAAAAAAAGTGTCCAAAAACTGTAGGATAAGTAGACTCTAGTGGCATTCCAATATAACAGGTGTAGCTTTCCAGTCAGTCAGAGGTGGGATTGATGTCACTGAGTCGACTGTATTCCAGTATAGAAGTCAGAAAACTAGTACAAGCTATTTCTAGCCATTGTTAGCAATACCAGTTTGATAGCAGTGGATTGCATGGTAGTTTTTGCATTCAAATACAGTAGTAATGTCCACAGAGTGAAGATAGATGATACAGGTGCAAGTTAATAAGCTAGAATTAAGGGAAAAGTATTAATAAGATTTTATTGTGCTGATGCGTGAAACAGACATTTTGGAGATCAGGGTTGATGATATTTCCCCAAGTTTCCGAGTCAAGTTTCTGATGTCGGTTGGTTTTGTTTTTTTATGACTGGGGACGTGGAAATCCTAATTTCACGGATACACAGTACAAATGGAACACACCAAAGAAAAACATTTATACTGGCCTAGACTGACTCTTGGTTTTCCTGTCTATTTAACTCCTTTGTAAACAGTAAGCAGTAGAGGATCCTGTGATAGCAACACCACCTGTAGCAGTTGCTCCTGTCAAGAGTGTGGCGAATTTAAGGCGAGACTTTTGTTTGTATCCTCTGGTTTGTCTGCATATCTTTCATCTGAACTTTACAACTCCCCATTGTGTTCAAGTACTTTTGGGACCCAGTAATTGGAAACAAATGGAACAAACCCTGAGAGAAGGAAATTGGTGTGAAATTTTTTTTAAGTATATGTATGAACTTTCAGCCCTTTTTTGCATAGCGAAACCGCTCGAGGTTATCCATCTGTGGCCTCCACTCGCTCTCCTGCTCTCTCTCTCTATAGGAGGGCTTTTATTTTTGACATTCTGCCCTGCTCCATGGCACTCTCTCTGGGCTCGCCTTGTTAGACAGCCCCCTTCTGTGGATGTCAATCTCTGAGCTGAAAGAAGACAAAAGCAGCCTTTGATTGGCCAACCAGCGAGCAGGTTTGGGCGGTGCAAGCTGTCCATCAAAGGCGGACGTGCTGAATGCAGGTGGTGGGTGATGGTCTATAGATAAGGAGACTGAAAGGGTGAAACAGAGGGTTCAGGAATACAGGTTCATTATCGCTAGCTTTCATCTGGATGCTGTGTATGATTTTCATAAGTCTGGCTGTGTTTACAGAAGACCATGGTAGCAGGAACACAGGGCTTAGCTTATATAGGTCACAGCGGTTTGCATGATAGGATTCTGAGACAAGGAACATTCCTTCATTTTGAGAGATTTTCTCTATCTCCCTCCTGTTTTCTGCCTCATCCTTTTCCTTTTATCTTTCTTATCTCTTTGTGCATGAAAGCAATCTTTTGTGTCTCATTTTGTCTGTATTTTTGGATCTCTTTCTTTCTTTACTTTGTTTTTCAGCCAAATTTTTCCTCCTTTTTTAATTTTTTCTTATTCTTGTGTCTTTTTAGCCTTTTTATGAGATGCCATTGGAGCCAGGTAACTGTGTTTCTTCATGTGTTTCCAATTTTAAGACCTCTGGGACCTTAATGAAAGTTCTAATAACTATGTTTTTGCTTCTCTGTCGTACTCTGTCATTTTGAAAGCTTCACGATTTTGTGGGAGGAAAATTGAAGTTCTGGTCTATTTGTGATAGATGGCATTTGAGCTCAAATCCATACTAGACAGCCATGGACAATTCCCTTTGGCAAAGATTTGCCGCGTGTCATAATTGACATTGACAGCCCCTCTGATTTGCTTTTGGCTTAAAATAGCCAAAGGAAGAGTCATTGAGATGAAGCCAGAACCACTATATTTGTTATTCAGAAATAAAGCTAAAAGGTTAAATTGTCTTCTGTCTTTTGCTTTTTAAAATTTTAATGGTTGTGTTTGAATTTGGCTTAAGTGATATATTTTACTGAGACATTTTAACAACTAGCCTTAGACGTGTAGACGCCAAACTTTAGGTAATTTAGCTAGGAATTTCTGGAATATTGCTAACAGTAAAAACGTTTTCGGATGAGACAGACACGAGAGAATGTTTTGCCAAAGTTGTTCTTTTGCAGTTTCATCCAAATTTCCAACCCAGGAGTAATGCAGGAAAAAGCATTTCTGGTTACTTACAGGGTTTTTTCCCCCTTCTTCATAGGATTAGTGGTACCCATGAACAGTCAGGCAACAAAATATAACCACAAATTCTCCTTCCTGAAAAGATCCCAGCTTTGAAAAGATAAGCTGAAAAGGTTTAGAGCTTATTTTATAAATACCTTTGACTGCATAATTCATAATCCCTAATAATAATAATAATAATAATAATAATAATGGGGCAGTGGTGGCACGGAGGTAGGGTGCTGGCTTACTGATCCAAAGGTTGGGGTTTCAAGCCCCACTAATCACCAAGCTGTGACTGCTGAAATTGGGATCGATGGATGGATGATGATAATAATAATAACAAAAAATTCTCATCTAACTTTTATTTTTTACTGTATAAGTAATTGTAAAAATGATTGTTCATGTAATTTTACATACTTTGCAGATATGATAATGATTATCTAATAAAACACTATAATCGTATACTATAGTATACTAATAAATACACTACAATAGTATACTTTTGTAAATATTTATCATTTATGGTCCAGTGCAGAGCTTCCCACCTACTTCCACTCAGGAAGGTCTGTTATTTAAATTATTAGTTGAATCAGGTGTGATGAGAAAAAGGAAACTCTAAAGCACACAGGATAGGGTGTCCCTCAGGACCAGGGCTGATAACCTCTGGTGCACAAACACAGACCTTCATACACACTACGTCCTTTACTGGTCTACCTGTAATCCAAACTATACAGAAATATACTAGGAACAGCTATGAATGTACAAATTGAAGCCCTGGGGAATTTATTTGAGGAAACATCTGGGTTCTTACCAAAAAACTATAGTTAATCATACTTTTAAGCCACAGTTCAAAAGTCTTGATTTCATTAATTCACATTAAAACGGTTTCTTAATCTCTGTCACCAATTATGTCTCCTAATCTCTTTATAGAGCGTAACTTGAAAGTTGGTGCAGATGTTTATATAAGATAAAAGCAGACCTGCTGTTCACATCTGGATACAGAAACTCACACACACACGGACTCACACACACGTGCATGTATATATGTGTGTGTGAGTGTGCACACGCCCATATATATATATATACTGAGAGGCATTAAAAACGGAACAAGCACAAATGTACAACATGTTGTATATAAACATGAAAAAATGAAAACAAATTTAAGTACTCGAGTGTGGCGTACGTACCAATTTCTCATGAGTAAAAGTGTTAGCGTGTGCACGTGGTATAGTCTGATACTTTAGACACTCCTTGATTAATCCACAAAGAGGAAGGTGAGATCAAAACATATTTGTTTGTTGTCAAGTGGCACCTCTGGCTATAAAAAGATAGCCTGGTTAAAAAAAAAGTTGAAGTTTGTGAAAAGTAAAGATGCGACGACTGCCACGAGCAAGCAGAGACCAGGCCCTGGGCATGCTGAGTGCCGAAATGACCACTGCAAGGGTAGCAGCACACTTTGGCGTGCATTGTTCAACTGTTGTACACCTTCAGACATGCCACAGACAGACGGGAACCACAGGCCACGTGTCACTACACGTGCACGAGACCGTCGTATCCGTGTGGTGCATCTGAAGGACCGTTTTCGTCCAGCAACACTGATGGCGGCTGAGGTTCCTGGTACTCGCCGCAACCACATCAGTGCTCGTACAGGTCGCAGAAGGCTCAGGGAAGAAGGTATCCGGTCGTTCAGAGCACATGTTGGTATGGTCCTGACAGACCGCAGGTGCTGAAGAACACTGAAATGTGTTTTTACTCACAGTTGTCCGTGTCTGAAATGTCTATTCTTGATTTGTATATTATTTAACTGGTTTGGTAAAACATAATAATAAAATGATGGAATTATTTCAATTTTGCGTTTTTAATTCCTCTTAGTATATATACAGAAAGATAGAAAGTAGATAGGTAGGTGTGTGTGTGTGTGTGTGTGTGTGTGTGTCTGTGTGTGTGTGATCTCATAGATTTAATTTTGGGAGTGGCATAAAGTCATCCAAGAGCAACATGAATGACTGAAGGAGACCATACCAGGCAGCATGAAACGAAATACTGTGCAGTATTGTGGTGTTTGAAATTATATATGATCTTGAAGTGAAGCATTATTGGTTTGAAAACACTGCATTATCATTATTATTATTTTTTTGACCGGTTGTGATGTATATACTGTATGTTATTACTTTTGCAAAAGGATGAGTTGATTAGACAAAAATGTTTTACTTGACTGTGTGTGGGGAACTAGAAAGTCTGGTAGCTTTCATTTCTCTGACCACATCCAAGAGCTGTTTAATTTAACAATCTCAGACTTTTGATTGCATGTATGTGTGCACACATGAACATAACAGATGGCCAGAGAAATTGCAGCCTTGAAGATTCTAAAGATTGCAGCCAGAAAAGTACTACGTTTAGCCTGTAACCCGTTTAAAATATGAAGCCTTGCCTAATAAACCAAAACACATTGATCTCTAAATAATCCGATATATCATTTAAATACACCTACGCCATTCACTGTCTTTTCACTATAGTTTATTATAATTATCTGCATTACAGCTTTGTGGAAACCTTTTTCACAGCCAGTGGCATGCTGTGCCATGGGTCCACTTATCCAGCACATTTCTTCCCTCCAATATCACCAAAATCACCAAGTCTCAAGACACCAACACAGATTTTCTAGCTTGTTGCACATTACCAGGATAACAGCAGGAGACATTGCAAGCTTTAATGTTTTTCAGGCGTATTTAACATGATGCAAGACAACAACAAAGCAAAACATCACTTCATAACAGAAGGAGGCGTCTTCTGGCTCTTTCGCCATTTGTTTCTGGACCAAATGAAAGTAGGAGCAGAAGGAAAACACTGATTGCTGTTCACACTCTATACAAAATTCTGTCGCTCACAAGGCTGTGGCTCTGTTTCAGCTTCGCATTGTCCAGATCTGGAATGCATGACTGCACTTATCACAACTTCGTAAAATTGTAGTGTTCCCTGTGTGCAGTATACTTGTCAGTTCCGTGTCATGGGTATTGTGAAACTGTTAACAGATGACTGTAGAAATTCAGTTTATCATTATTATTATTTTTTTTTTTTTTTAGTTTTGTTTTTGCTGTACTCCTGGAACTTATTTCTCAGGATCAATTTGGATGGATGTTGTGTATGTGGATTTAAAAGGGTATGATTTTGATTAATAAGAGCCTTGAATAATGTAAGCAAAGAATTTCCGCTGCGTTCTTCCTCAGACATGTTTTGGAGCTTCTTTTGTTCTCCTCACGAACTGTTGTGGCACTGTTTCAAATGTTCCCTCATTGAACATCTGAGGGTCAACAAGTGGAAAAAGTAGAAGGACACATGTGGGCAGCACATTGAAGAAGTAAAGCAATGGTTTTGGAAAACTGAGACAAGAAGTGATATTATAGCTTTGTTTGTTTATTAAAGTTTTATGACTTGGTGTTGTTTTTAAAAATACACATTTTGCCATTTATGCTAATGGATTTCAGGCCCAGATGAGGCTTGGAGGAGTAGCAATGTGCCTGTGGCTGAAGTGAGAAATACCAATCTTTATAGTCAGGTTGGTTAGTCTTATGACTGCTCTTTAGAGCCATTTGACAAAGCCACAGGATTTAACCTTTTCCTTAGATGTTCTTAAAAAACATTGTACTTAAAAAGATCTATAGGCTGTTCAACCGACAGGGTTCGGCATCTTTAGCCTAGCTGTAAATTTCTGATAGAAAGACAAACATGCATTCATTTGTTGAACCACTTAATCCTACCAGGGTCACTGGGAGGCTGGCACCTATCTCAGCCAACTCTGGCCGAGGGGCAGGGTACACGCTAAACAGCTCGCCAGTCCATCACAAGTCCATCACGCACATAAAACCATTCATCCTCACACTCACACCTAGGGGCAGTCTGGCACAGCAGATTGCTCTAATGTGCATGTCTTTGGACTGTGGAAGGAAACCAGGTTACTTGTATGAAACCCACACGGACAGAACAGGCAAATCCACACAGAGGACCCTCGCTGAGCTCGGGACTCGAAACCAAGACCTTCTTGCTATGATGCGGACGTGCTAACCACTACACCACCATGCCGTCCTGACAGAAAGACATTGTTTTGAGAATAATTTTTTATTGGCTGAGATAAAAGACCACTCTCCCCACGACCCAAGTAGGAGTAAAAAGTTTGGAAAATGAGTGAGTGAGAGAGAGTATGGCAGCTGGAGATTTTGATTTAGAAATTAGAGTGAGAAAGTAATTTCAATATGCAAGTTCACAATTAAGGAATGATTCAGTAACCACTCTCGGCATATCCTTGTTCTCCAGTGGCTTTCTTTAATTGTTTCCTTTTGTTTTTAACTTGCCAGATAACCCCCTAATATATTCAGCATGCATGCAGTCACTGCACTCAGTCAAGCGACCGAGTGTCAAGTGAATCCATAACCATAGCACCTGTTTTACTATCAGCAATGATTAATCAACTTGTCATCTGTGTGTCTTCTGAAGCAAGCAAATATGTGACCTGAGATGAGCTTTCTGTGTCCTGTGTTTAGACCTTGTTAGTGAGCCATTATTGGCGGTATGGGCAGAAACATGTAGGAATTGTAAATGACAGGCTTTAACACTGGTGAGTGGCGATGGAATGGACTGATGGCGGTGTAATGAGAGATCCGTCTTACCTTTGATCCTGGATATTGAGTAGTTCCCTGAACTCTCGTGGAGGGCTGACTATCTGCAGGCTATTTTGGAAATGGTTTCTTATATATATATATAAATATTATTTATTTAAGGCACGTCTACTTGGATCTGTCTGCTACAACTGACATAAAATGCTATTAAGCATGAGAATTGGCAGTAATGATGGGTGTATATGTATTCCTTTTCTTAGTGAAAAGGACGGAAACGGGCCATTTACCATGTTCTAATTTTAACTTGGATCGTTTGTATTCATTTTTTTTAAACAGTGAACATTTTTCTCCTGCAACCAAAGGAAGCATTTATTTTTACATATCCAAATCTAGTAATGATTTTCATCTGTTCTGAAACTCTGTCAAGTTTAGAGTCCAAATAAGTCACTTCATTACTGCCAATGATGCCACTTACTGCAGTCAGTCGATTTCTTACCGTAATTCCACACGTTCGTTACTGCCTCGACTTATAGTGAAGGATTTATAAAAGCTTAACTGGCTGAAAGTGAAGGATGTTTAATTTTGGGTTGGATCTGGATTTACCTTTACTGTGGGCGACTGGAAGTATTTATGGTTTTTATTCTCCTTAGAGCCCGAGTCGAAGGAAAACAGTAAACGCAGCAGAAAGAGCATATGGAATATCTGCAGTCTGCCTTTAAAGTCCTTTACCATTTATCAGATAATTCCAAGGTCTTTGGTTTGGTAGTGTTCTTTATTAGAAGTTACTGAAGTGGGATCCAGCTATGCAAAGAGCTGTGTGGTGCCAAAAAGATTGTTACTGTTGTGCTAAGAAGAAAGTTCCTCACTTAAGTTGAGACAGACAAGAAAGGGCGCATTAGTGCCGGTTGTTAGGAACTTTAAACATCAACAGCTGCAAAGATGGCTTTGGTGATTGTAACAAAGTACCATTTTGCACTTGTGTAAATTTGAGTTTGTTTCTTACAGCCATTGCTGGTGACATAACGTAATGGCACTACCACCTCGGTGAAGTCAGGGGATATTTTTAAATGATGTGAATAATTCTGCCCATTAAAGCAGATCACAGCTTAAAAAAGGCAAGTGTTTTAGTTCACATGTAAAAATCTTTATGTAGGAAAAAACTTAGTTGAGTTCAATTGAGCTATACACAGGAGGTATACCTGTGAAACATTCGGATCCTGTTTCTGGGTTGAAAAATAATAATGGGTCTTCATAGAATTGTTCATCAGGTCATTTAGTATAAACCTATATGATTCTGCTCAGTAGTAACGGAGGATTAGGACTTTTTAAGCCAACTGTCTACAACCACAACAAGGGGACAAACAGTTTGACACTGGATACCTTCGGTGTAAAAACCTTTGGTGTTTTTGTTTATTAGCCATACTTTTACCTCAATATACTTGTCGGGATGATTTTTTTGGTTCTCATTGCCTACGATAGCATTGTTCAATACATTTTCAACAAAAAATTATAGAGAAGTAATGTTTTACTACTTCTTATTAGGAGCCCTTCTAGACAAAAGTGGTGGTGTATAATCTTCACTGCACACTACTGTACATAATCGTAAAGGGATTCATTCAGATTTTAAAGCACTAATAAAAGTCTTTCAGTGGTTGATGTCTTGAGTACTAATGTTAACAGGACAGTTGCTTAGGGCTTGACCATTATGAGGTCAGATTTTCGAGCCGCAGTGGAGTTTAAATTAAACCCATCATCGGATTTATTCCTGCCCTTAAATTCAAAATTCTTTAGCTTGTAAAGTTCACAAGTGTCTGCACCATTTTAGATAGATTTTCTGATGGTAACCATCAGTGCTGCTTTCCAGTACTGAACTATATTTCCTATTAGACCTTACACTCGCCATGACGTCACTGGAAGAATTTTCTTGTCAAATATTATTGGACGTGACCGCGAAGCAGAAACAAGTGAAGCATTCTCACTGAATTTGCTCATACATTTACTGTAGAGGTAGAACTCTGGTGATTGACAGCCCGCGCGAAAACAAATAAAAAAAAAAGCCAGAATGTTTGTGTGGCCAATTGTGGGTTTAACCCTCTATTTGCATGTCATTATCGGCTTGTGCTGGGCCACAAAGTGCTCATTCAGCCCTTTAACCCCTCCATGTTGGGACAGCACTGGCAATGGTAACAGTAGAAGACTCACACTCGCGAATACACAGCTGCGAGAGTTGCCCAGAATTAGTTTCTGAAATGGCAGATGTCAGCTGGATGCCTGGGGCTGGCACAGAATCTTGTTAACCCATGTGGCTAGGTGCTGAAAGCAGGTCTGTATCTGATGTGCCAAGGTGAAACTCAATGCTCTGCAACGAAGAAGCCAAAGTGATCGAGTATGTGGGTGTGTCTTTCTTACTATTAATGTGTGCATGGTGTAGCTGTGTTTTATGTGTTTCTCCTACATGCTGGATGTACTGTAATTCTCTCTTTAACAATTCTGCAGATTGTAGTCCTGCAGTTCCTTAAAAAAAATTAAAAAGTTCCAAACACTTTGATGAAAAGCAAACAAGGAGGATTGTTAAATTACTTACATTGACAGCATTTGGCAGACACCGTTATCCAGAGTGACATACATTTTTATGCAACTGAGCAATTGAGGGTTATGGCCCTTGCTCAGGGGCATAACAGTGGCAGCATATTGATACTGGGGCTTGAATCGCCAACCTTCATTTTAGCAACCTAGAGACTTAACCACTAAGCCACCACTGCTCTTTTAAAATTTGTATTCCATTATTCAAAATGATTAAAAGTTTTAGTATTCAAAGGAGTATTATTAAAAGTGTTAATAACTACATCATTTTATACCACAGACTATTTTTTGCTACATAATGGGTCCATGTCACAAACACCACATTAGGTAGTTTAAAAAAAAAAAAGATTTATATGCATAGCTTTTTCATAAAAAAAATTTCAGCAGTATTTTCTTGATCTTCAAATGTAACTTTTTTTTTAAGTGTAAAATATAATCCAGCTATCACCCTTCTTTACTCATCAGTAGTTGACTGTTCTGACTTTTACTTTTTCTTTCTTTTTTTAAAGAATATTTGATTACTTTTTCATTTGTCATGAATAAAAAATTTATTTTTGTAGATGATTAGATCTTGTTCATCTAAAATCTTGTTTTACAGTTAGTTTTTTTTAATGCAGCACTGCTGTTTTGCTGCCAGTTTCTTAACTATAAAGGAATTATAGAAGTGTCTTTTTTACTATTACTATACTACACTATTACTATACTGTACTATACTATACTATTAGTACTATTTAAGAATCGATATGGAATCTGAAATTGTAAGACTAGGGTGTGAGTCTGTGTGTGTGTGTGTGTGTGTGTGTGTGTGTGTGTGTGTGTGTGTGTGTGTGTGTGTGTGTGTGTGT
>JBCNYH010000006.1:9207401-9228474 GCA_039654325.1 Tandanus tandanus | reverse complement strand
TTGTCAGCACATTCAACTATGTAAAGAACAAAGTATTTAATAAGAATATTTCATTCATTCAGATCTAGGATGTGATATTTTAGTGTTCCCTTTATTTTTATGAGCAGTATATTAACTTGTGATCTCCTGATGATTAGTACAACATATAATACACTGAGCTAACAATTTAAGCTTTTTTTCATAAATAAAACCTACACTTACCTGCATACACACATTATCTTATTGTCTTGGTCATCAAGATGTTCTCAAGTCAATTTCTTGTTATCAAACACCTCATAAAACAACATTACTGGTGGAGCGAACACACTAGTTCACTGACCTTTCGCGTGTTACGGGTACTCGGACACACGCATACTCTGTCTAACTTGAAGACGAACTTGAACTTCGAATTATCTAATTAGATCCCGGCTTTAGACCTACTGGAAAGTTCCTGTCTATTTAAATGTAATGACTATCATAATATATATTTACTTCAGTAAAATTTCTGTAAGCTCTCAAATGTCTAGTAATTATAACATGAACAATATACAGCTCACCCGAAAAGCAATAAGTTACTATCAGTTGTAATAAATAATTCCACACACTTTCTCCTTTGAAAAAAGTAACTTACTCTTTATCTCAGATCAGGGCAGCTGAGAACATTTGAAAGCAATATGTCTCCTAAGCAAAATTATCTAGATATTAATATGAACACATTTATCTAGATATTAATATGGAGTGTGAACGAAAAGCTTACCCGTTAGTGATCATGAATCCAGGTCACACTTGGCCAAACCTTGCAAGATGCATGTAGTTTATCACTTTTATGTTTGTTTTGTGATTTGTTTTAAGTGTTTTCATATATTTACATTTTTAAAAATCGGTTACTTCGCACCCGATGAGCTGTATCACGCTGGCAAAATTTGCTTTGTACTCTGCACCCTGGTCTTAGCTTATGCACTATATGAATGCAAGTGTGGAATTTTAGTGTGTGCCACACCATCTGATTTCATTGTTGTGACCGTCACGATTTCATGCTGGTAGATAATAGGAGTAGACTTTCAGATTTCATGCGCATAAAAAAGTCGATAGTCTATGCATATTTCCAGTTTTGCATACGTTTACTTCTCATAACAATACCATATTACATTTAAAGATGTGCTTTAATATCGCCACGTCTATTAACCTTTGAAATTTTTTTTACCGCTTTGAACTGGATTTTCACAGGTATCGTTTGTAATGTACTATTATTGTACTTTTATCATTTCCTTTGAAAACAAAACCCTAAGTCATATGCTCTGGCATTGTTTCCTTTTGCTGTAGAGAGAGTGTAGGCAATTGAATTTGCAATTTTGTGTGTCGTTGCACCACTACACATGCGTGTATACACTTTTTAAATCATCAAAGAGAGTTTCAGTGGCAGACAGAAAGTTTGCACAAAAGCAGATGTTCCTGAACTGCTCCTAATGGGAGCAACAAACCTCTTTGCTTGTGTGTGATCATCATTTCTGTTTTATGTCTTCCTGTGTGTGTGGGCTCTGATTCGAAAACAACCAAAGAGTTGTTAAAAAAATCGCATTTTTTCATACCCATGTCAAAGCAGTGCTGATTATATTCGGAAATGCCGACTCTCTAATTACCCAGCTTTGGTTTCATGTATCCAAAACTGGCATTACATTCCCGAGGCTTGTAGTCTGGAATACGATACATATCATGTGGTGATATGTTACTTATTACCGCTATTCCACATACAGCAACCCTCCTCAGACCTGTAACACATTTCAATTTGGATTGAGAATGCCTGGTTGTATTCACATTGTGATTGTTTTAATGCATAGAAGGTGATTGTGTGTGTGTGTGTGTGTGTGTGTGTGTGTGTGTGTGTGTGTGTGTGGGAACAGCAACAAAGCATCTCGTTCACCTTTCTGACCTTTCGACCCCTTTGACCCTGGTGTCTGACTTCATAGGAGTAGGTGACCCTGTGGAGAGTCATGGCAACCTGCCCTCAAGCCTCCTCCAGCCTCCCCTCCACCCTCGTCTGCTCATACTGGTTATTTTGCAAGCTCTTGAGGATGCTCAGGCACATGAACAAAGAAAAGCAGGTTACGGATTGGGTATGAAAACAGAAGACTTTAAAGGACAACATAAATGTCAGAGTATCGTATAGAGTTCAGAAGAGTTGGGGGTCATGAGGGGTGCAGGCGGCCTGTAGTTAATACAAAGTATTTGTTTAGTCACGGAAATCTTGTTAACAACACTAATACGAAGTGTGGAAATGTTTATAGCGGACTTTTGCAGAAAAAGCAACTCTTATTAAGCTTATTTAGCAGGAATAGCATTGCATTTTCTCTCTTATTTATTTATTTATTTATTTATTTATTTATTTATTTATTTTTGACCAACAAAGTAGTTTTATATGTAGTGGTTGCTGTTGGAAGCAGTACGAATTGAATGTATTGTCAGTTCAGATGCTTTACTTAATTTTTTTTCTATTTTTTAAAGTTAAAACATCATAAAAATATGCCTAAACTTTTTAATCCATATGATATGCATCAAGATATACAAAAATTTTGCTAAGACAATGCTGCGTTAAGGAAAGTCACATTTTGAGTTTATTAGCTTAGTTATTTAATGTCTACAAACATATTCCAAGGTTCACTATATATTCAAGGACTGTACTGGCCAAAATGAAGTTCTAAATAGTCAACAAAAAAAAAGGATGGCTTCAAAATGCTTATGTTTAAATACAGGGCTTGACTTACATTGACATACATGTTTTAATACAGGACTTGTTATATAGTAACAAGTAAACTATGATGAGATTAAAGCATTGAAATAAATTCAATTAATTAATTTATTAATTTCAAACTGACAGATTGTCAAGCTAGCAGTGCTTTAGCACATTTATTAACTAACTTTAATCTCCTTTTGCCTCTTGGTTCAGGTAGTATCAACTACCCTTTCCTTAACTTCTCTCATCATGCCAATTACATTGAGCTGAAATTGTGTTGTAATGGTCGGATGATGTACCTTGATAGTATAAAATGTTTGAATTCCACATTGTTCAAGTCAAAACTCAGCTTTGAGTCATTAATATATTTATTTATTTGTTTGTTTATTTATTTTTTAATGTAAACCAAAGGGCATAGAGGACACATTTTGAAATGTCACATTTTTTGTTGCTAAAACAGAAGATGTGGTTCTCTGAAACATGCAAAAATCATTTTGTTCTTCTGTCACTCTAATGCCATGAAAAACAGGAATGAGGATTAAGGACCATAATGCTGTAATAATAATGGGTGTGTGTTTACAGGTCAAATGTAGTGCATACTTATTTACAATAATGCACACTTGCCTCAAGCTCCTTTTTAGTCATGGGTAAAAATAACCTGCCCCGTGTCGGGGTTTTCCTGCTCTAACGCAGCCATAGCAAGATGATTAGCTGAATCATGTTCTCCAGACCTGGGACTGTTGATTAGTGGTCTGTTTCTCACTAATCCAAATATGGACTCTCAATTAAAGCCCCTCAGGCAGTGAAGTCAGTACTGAGCATGCTGCCCAATGTTCATCATTCTGACCTGCCGTCAAAGTTTAAAGCAAGCTACTACATAAATGTTAGACCTGGGCACCTTTGTGCATTTAAAAGGGCTGTTTAGTGTGTGATTCACATGGTATATTTATTAAATACTCGCATTGCTATGCATCAATATATAAAAAATTTTAATCAATATTTGATTTGATTTGATTTGATGCTCAATTCATACCTAAAAACTGCACAGCAAGAGCTCAAACACCTAATCCTCAGCCTAATGTTACCCGTTTAAAGTGATGGCACGTCACTGCATCAGGATTCTGTGTTCAAACCTGAGTCCATGTAGTTTTGCATCTTATCCCCATATCCATGTGGGTTTCCTCCTGCCATATTCACACGCGCGCACGCGCACACACACACACACACACACACACACACTGCCTCCACATGTGTTTCATATAAATAAGTAAAGTCATTCAGATCCAAAATTCTATTATTCAGTAAGTACTCCAAATGATTCAGTTTCTTTTATAAACTATTCAGTAACTACTAGAAATGACTTCGTAACTACTTCAAATTATATAGTAACTACTATAAACGATTTGGTATCTACTTCAAATGATTTGGTTACTTCTATAAATGATTCATTAATTACTAAAAATAAGTCAGTTACCTCTATAAAGGATTCAGTAATTCTATAAATGATTCATTAATTACAAGAAATGACTCTAATTAGGGGTTTATTATAAGAAATGACTATAATTAGGGGTTTATTATAAAATAAAAAAAATAAAAAAGATTGAATAATTGCAATAAATAATTAACTACTCTCACTGATTCAGTTGCTGCTATACTTGATTCAGTAATTAATATGAATGATTCATTAACCGCTATAACTGATTCAGTGACTAATATAACTGATTCATTAACTGCAATAAAATGATTCAGTAACCGCAGTGAAATAGGTACTGTGTTTGAGAGTAATCTGGAGTATTCACAAAGAAATCCACACTTGCTGATGGAGTATAAGTGCTTAAGCTTTCTGACTGAGTTGCGCAAACCATTGCAAATAAGTAAACATGAGAACATTTTTCAATGAACTGTGTGATTATCCTTTATCCTAATAAAAACAAATTGCATAAAATCTCTGATTCCCTCTGATAAATCTGGTATTATACAAATTATCTATTAGCTTCTTGTTGATTTTCTCAGTTTACACTCCTTAGTACTCCTGGCAGAGTTTTGTGTGTGTGTGTGTGTGTGTGTGTGTGTGTGTGTGTGTGTGTGTGTGTGTGTGTGTGTGTGTGTGAGAGAGAGAGAGAGAGAGAGAGAGAGAGAGAGAGTGTTCCTGTGTGTGCTGAAGCTTACAGTACAACAAAGAATCCCATGCCCATATGAACACACTGGCGGGGTGTGTGTGTGTTCTTTTGTTGCCACAGGCAGAGGAGTATTTTCAGGTGTTGCTGTGTGTTTATGAGTAATTCTTTATGAGAGGTTCAGTTTACAGAGCTCACACTATAAACCCTGTTGTAGGTGGATAAAAGAGCCGGCGTGTTGGAATCCCAGGCATGTTTGTGTGCAGAGGATAGAGAGTGCATCCCTTTATAGCTGAACCATCACTCTCTCCCAACTCTGACTTGATAAATTGATAAGAGTTTGAAGCATAATGTGCCTCTGTTTCAGAGAACAGGCGACTTCAGGAGATGTGTTGGAGTAGTGAGAGGCAGAAAAGCTAACAGTAGGAACTACCCCAGGCTAACAGTCTGAAGGACACACACACACACACATATGGAGACACATTCCAGCCTGCCACTCTCTGTGTTATTGATTGTCAGACCTCACAACCATTTTGTCAAACAATGGTCTCAGCATGAAAAGCCTGCTATGCTTTATGATGATCGTCTCCACTAAATGCCAAAGATCCACTCACTGTTAGTCTTAGGAATTGGCTGCTAGATGATGGTGGGGAGAAAAAAAACCCTCTTTATCATGTCAACAGTGCAGCCTCTGTCCAAAGGAAGCCAGCTGTAGCACAATGATAACACAAGCTGGATTTTATCCACTATTATTTACTCATCTGTCCTCATGACAGTAGGATTTTTTTCTCTCTTTTTGGATAGATGAAGGATTGATTAAACCACAAGCTGAGCAATTTCTAGCACACAGATCAGATTTCAGAAACAGCAGCAGGTTACATGAGACAAATTTTATACTTCAAAGCTGGTAGTGAATATAAATTGTGTCCATATTTGAGTGGCTCAAAATTGAAGGAGTTGCACCAAGCTACATGGTTATTCTATAGCCGGAGAGTGCAGTACAGTGGCTTGCAAAAGTATTTAATAAACACCCCCTTCCCCCCACCCCTGCATTTTTCCTATATTGTTTCCTTATAACCTGGAATTAAAATTGATGATTGGGGAGTTTTATTATCAGTCGTTTACACAACATACCAACAACCGTGAAGATGCAAAATATTTGTTAATGTGAAGCAGACAAGAAATAGTAAAAAAACAACAAATTTAAAATTTTTTTTAAATGCACACCTTTTGCAGCAATTACAGCTACCACTCTCTTGGGTATGTCTCTATGAGCTTGGCACATCCAGCCACTAAGATTTCTTTCCATTCTTCAGAGCAAAAGTGCTCGATTAATAATTTCTGTTCCTCAAGATTTGCCTGTAGTTAGCACCATCTCTCATTGCCTTAATTCTAACCATTTTCCCAGTCCTTGCAGATGAAAAACATTCCCACAGTATGATACTGCCACCACCGTGCCTTACTGTGGGGATGGTGTTTTTGGGGTGATGAGGGGTGTTGGGTTTGCACCAGACTTGCTGTTTTCCTTGATGGCCAAAAAGTTTCCTTTCAGTCTTATCTGACCATAGGACCTTCTTCTATATGTTTGAGGAGTCAACCACATGCCTTTTGGCATGTCACATGCCTTTGTTTTTTACTAAAACAAAGGAGGCTATAACGACTAAACTTCCCATCAGCCACTGCACGCAGTCACATATCACAATCATAATCCTGGGCTCGGGAAGGGTGTTTGTGTGTGGAGTTCACATGTTCTTCCTGTGCTTGTATGGGTTTCCTCTCACAGTCTAAAGACTTGCAGATTAGGCTAATTGACTGTTCCGAATAGCCCCAAGAGGTGAGTCTCAGAGTATCTGGTTATGTGTGTGTGTGTGTGTGTGTGTGTGTGTGTGTGTGTGTGTGTGTGTTGGCACTTGGATGGACCCCTGTTCTGTTCAGGTGTACCTGCCTTCACCCAGAGTCAGCTAAGATGGGCTCCAGTCTCCTCGTGACCCTAGTAGGATAAAATAATTTGTCAAATGAATGAATGAAAACTAGCCCTTGTATATGATTTACAAAACACTCACTCATTCTTTTCCTTAAAGTTTTACTTTAGGTCCTTAATGAATAACATGCTTGAATAACATGCTTCGAGATGTAAAGAACTAAATTATCATTTTCTTTAACTTTTATTTACACTGAGCATCCAGATGGCACACTTCAAGGACCAGAATTGGACATGTACATAGCAAGTCCAGATCCAGGAGTCATGTGGCATTCCTTGTTTATAGTCAGTATGTCAGACTGAAAGACAAGCGTTACTGCTTGTCATAATTGATGTAGTGCTTCCTGTTCATGTTAGGTAGGGTTACTGATTGTCTGCAGATGGTGAAAACCATCACCCTGTGTGACAAACGTTTGGTCTTTGATCATGTTACACACCACAAGTTTACATTCACCTTAAGCGTTAAGCGTAATGCAATACTATATGCTGCTACTTCCCTGCTCTTAACACGGGGTTTAAGAAAGACTTAACACCCTGAATTACCCTTTCAGCAAGTGGTGCAAGTGGCTTCTTCTGAGTAAATACTCTTAATACCGTTGAAATCCTTTTTACCACACAGTCATTGTATATTGTCGATTAATTTTCTGTAGACAGACATAATCACAAGGCAGCATGATGGCGTAGTGTTTAGTTCCTCGCAGTCTGCCTCACAGCAAGAAGGTCCTGGGTTTGAGTCCCAGGCTCGGCGAGGTGGTTTCTCAGTTGAGTTTGCATGTTCTTCCTATGCTTCCCGTGTTTCCTCTGGGTATTCCAAAAGACATGCACATCAGGCGAAATCGGCTGTTCCAAATTGCCCCTAGATGTGGATGTGAATGGATGTGTGTGTTGGCTCAGCAAGGGCAAGCTGGTCAGGATGTACCCTGCCTTCACCCAGAATTGGCTGAGATATGCTCCAGCCTCCATGCAACCCTAGTAGGAGTAGTCGGGAAGTGGATGGATAGTGTATATTGTTACACAGGGACATTTATGGTGGAACACATCGGTTGTCGTTGGTCTGACGATATTTGGTGTTAGATTTTTGGAAGGAGTCCCAAGTGCAAGCACTTTGTAACAACGTAAAGCGAAGATGATGAAGATGAACTTTGATTGTTTCCTATAACAGCACACCCCATCCTGTTTCGTTCCATATTTAACTGATTGCATGGTGTCTCTCCTGACTGAACCAAGGTGCAATCCAGTCTTGTAGCCCGGATTTTCTTAGATGTTGGACATTGTTATGATAAGATGGTTTGCTTTTATAAAGCAGCAGTGAAGCTTATAAGAAACGTCTCATGATTGTGATTGCTATGCGTTGTTTATTTTTCTTCCTGTTTCTCATGCTCTGAAGGTAAAGCTATCTTTATTGAGTCCATCTTCATGCTCTTTGAAGAATGTGTCTTGATGCTTGAAGTGGTGCTTCTATCTGAAAGGCTCTATCTTAATAGCCAGAACACTGGCTGTTTTTCTATGATCGCTACTAGCTGATGGCTCTGTTCTCAGTTGCTATCTCCTTTTCTTGTCTCCTGCTGGAGTTCGGTTGGCCTGTTCTTCATGGCATTATGTTGTGGTATTAAACTTTCCTTGCACATGTTTTCTAAGGGTTTGTATACAGGTGTGACAAATGGTGTGAATAAAGCCAAATAATAGATCTTTAGGATAGATTGGGCCTATTAATCTGGTCCCAGTTGGCTGTACTTTAAGAGCACTTTAAACGTTGCTGTGAGCGTGGCCACTATTCAGATCAAACAGAAGTGGAGTGTGTTTAAGTAGTCAAATGGAGATCAGAGGTAAGTGGTACCATCTTGTTCGGGTGAATAAAGCACTAAAGTTACCCTAGAAACAAAGGATGCATGTCAGTAAATAAAACTCGATTGCTTTAATCACAGCATTCTGTGAGTTGAATTTTTGCTTGCAGATCTGATTCAGGTCCAGAAGAGCTTCAGGGCTGTTATGCGGAAATTAGACGGCTTAAAAGGGGGTTTTAACAGTTGCTGCTTTAGCTTATTTGATTAATTAGCACTTTTGTTGTGTTACGTGGTTTAATTATGCTTAAGATTAATCTGATTTAATGAAATGAACAATTTGACATGTTTTTCAGAGAGCTTACATTAGTGCCACAGACATTCAGTTATTGGTGCCAGTAAACACACATACGCATGTGCTGTGTTAAATTTTAGCATTTGATCGCATAAATAATCATCATCAGCTTTTTATTTTCCACTTAGCAACAGCGTCCAGCTACGTAAACACAACACTGTGCCATTGTTATTTGGTTTACTAGTCAGCCTAGCTAATTATATTTTTAAGCAACAGGTATTTGGTGTTAACCTTCCATTCGCTAGCATGCTAGTTGCAAGGTACCAAGTGTTATACTGAGTAATTAAGACCAGCATTAGCATCAGGGCAACGATTATTCCAGACCAGGCGTTGTGTGCATTTCAGTTTTCACCCAGGTCATGATAACATCTAAATTGTTATTAACACTGACGTTAGCAATAACATCTGATTAGCACTGTCGCCTCACAGCAAGAAGGTTCTGATTTCAAACTTCGTGGCTTGACTGTGGTTTTTCAGTGTGGAGTTTGTATAGTGCTTGTGCAGGTTTCCTCTGGGTCCTCCTGTTTCCTCCGACAGTGTAAAAGTCATGGGGTGACTGTCAACTAACTAGATATACCCAGCCTCTCATTCAAAGTCAGCTGGGATTTGGCTCCAGCTTCCCCTATGACCCTCACAGATAAACAATATAGATGATGGGTAATTTCCCACTCACTCACTCAATCATTTGCCTGACCACTTAATTCTATTAGAGCCTATCTCAGCCAACACTGGTCAAAGGCAGTGCACCCTGAACAGCTTGCCAGGCCATCACAGGGCCAACACACACACAAACATTCACACTCACATTCACACCTACTAGCAATTTGGAACAGCCAGTTAGCCTAATGTGCATGTCTTTGGACTGAAGAGGAAACAGTATTACCCCGAGGAAACCCATGCAAGCACAGGGAGAACATGCAAACTCCACACAAAACGCCCGAGCCTGGGACTCGAGCCCTTCCTTCTGTGAAGTGGACGTGCTAACCATGACGCCACCATGTCGTCCTAAGGAATACCTCAACATTTGAAATGTTTTATCAGGCTTTTAGAAGAATGTAATCCGTTCGCAGGGAGAATATAATAAAAATATTAGAGAAGAATAATTACATCAACATGGATCTTATCAGCGTGTTTAACATTTATGGAAGAAGTCTCCAGTGTGGATGCTTTGTAGCAGACAGTCCATTTTCCAACATGGGCAAGTCTTTAGGGCAGGGAGCTTTGTGCTTCCTCTGCAACATGACAGGCCGCGGTTTTTCCTTTTGTCTTATTAATTTTAAGAGATGAAAAGAGAGCGCGGTGAGGGAATGACTGTTCTAACATAAGTGAAAACAGGATCTGACTTGTTTTGTGGATGTTCCACACCGTTAAACTGTAAACTGATGAAATGTTTGATGTGTCAGTCCATTGTTGATCATTTTCCTATAGAAAACAAGCCCTATCATGTATTATTCCTTATTTAAAAGTTTAATACCATCTTATTTCTGGCTCCCACCAGTTATGTAGCACTTGAGCTGCATCTCTGGGCAGTTGTTAAGAAGCTCCAGGCATTAAGAGGGGCAATAAGCCTAAGTGCTACACAGAGCAAAGCTCCAAGCTGACTCCAGAGGCTTTGTCTAGACATGTCAGTTCTGGAAGATGGGTTTTAGATATTGCCTTTATTTTAATTTGACCTTACTTAAGTTAAAGCTTTAAAACTAATGTCACAGGTTTTATTCAGGACAAAGAAAAGGTTTGAGGATGTTGTTAAGTTTGTAGATGGTTGCCTGGCTGATTGTTTCAGGAAGTCAGTACCATGTGTGAACGTGGGTGACTGTGTGGGCCTTTACCTCGTCCCCGGGTGATGATCTCATAGGTCTTCTAATTAAATTAAGTGAAGCGCTTTAGTTGTTTTTCTTTCGTCAGGCCTTGGCTTGTGGACAAGCAACACTACAAAGCCTCAGCCTTCCCACAGCGAACACACAACCATCCCAATTTGGCATCCAGTGATTCAGCCAATCTGTAAGCAATTTAGTGCAGCACTTAGACACGAATGTTTTGAAAGCGAGGAGGAGGGGGTTGTTTTTAATGTAAATACAGTTAAACGTCCAGTGCACATAGATTAGATTGTATAGAAATGCAAAATAACGAGCAGCGATATAAAAAAAGTGTCTGTTTATTTTTGTTTCTCCAGATAAAAGTAAGACATGTCTGTAACCAACACTGCTGTAGATGTTTATGAATTTTTGTTTTCTTAGGAAAAATTCCATCTCAGGTGCATGGAGTCTGGATTCCAGAGTCATGGAGATTAGGTTCATTGGACTGCTGATATCAGCATTTCTTTATGTATGGTCGCTGTAAAAGGATGTTTTAACTTGAAGCTAGAACTTGAGAAACTGTTGAGCTAAGGGTGGCACAGTGGTGTAATGGTTAGCATGTCCGCCTTATAGCAAGAAGGTCCTGGGTTCGAGTCCCGGGGTAGGGCATTTCTGTTTGGAGTTTGCATGTTCTCCTCGTGCTTGTGTGGGTTTTCTCTGGGTAATCTGGTTTCCTCTCACAGTCCAAAGACATTCATGTTAGGCTAATTATCTGTTTCAGGTTTTTTTTTACAGTGTTGTTTGTAATAACTCCATGATGCATTACTAACTTAATCATATGTTTTTCCAGATCCAGGCTGTAACACACTGGGCTCGGAGGGTAGTTCGAACCCATGTTTCACGTTTTAGAAAATCACAGTCCAAAATTGCAATCATTAAGCTGCCAGTGGTCAGATATCAACCAACCAGGCATCAACCAACAAGGAGAGTTCAAAAGTGTAGTCTGATATGGTCAACGCACAGACAAGACAAACAGAAAAAGGTCAAATTCAAATTTATTTGTCACATACAAAATCATACACAGTACAGTATGTAGTGAAATGCTTGTTACGACTGTCCTATATTTGAAGAAGAATAAAAACAATCAATATCAAGAAGGAAAAAAAATTATTAAATAACAATAACTATTTAAAGCACACCAATAGTTAAAAGACGAATATAAATATAAAATAGGTAGCTCAGAACTCCAGAGAGTGGCAAGGCTTTGGTGAACCACGAAAGGGAGAACAATGACTACAATTCAGATCAGAATCAGAATACTTTATTGATTGCGGAGGAAATTGTGTAAGTTGAGTAAGTAAGAAAATAAGTTAAAAAGTACGAGAAAGGGTAGGAGCAACTGAAACAGGCTGCACGCCGGTTAAACGCAAGCGCACTGACTTGTCGTGATATCATTTTTGTGAGGAGGGGATTGTCCCCAAATGATTTGACACCAGTATTCTGCCATTGATGCATCCATTTTTAACTAGTTGAAAAAATATTTATTTAAATACTATTTATTTCTGTCAGTACTGTAAAATGGGGTGAATAGGAACAAAGGGGTGGATAGGAACAAAAAACTGGAAAGTTCTTTTTTTCTGTGCTGCCCAGGTAAGGATAACTTGTAGGTCTGTTTTCTACAAGTTATCTACAGGACCTACAAGTTGTTATTATTACCTGGGCAGCACCAAATAAAAGAAGAAGAGTTTTCCAATTTTTTGTTCCTATTTACCCCGTTTTACAGTATATCTTGGTTTGCATTTGGCAGAAATTTGAGGGTGACAGTTCTTTGAAGAAGCTGTTAGAGACAGAGAGATGCTAATGATTGCCCATAGCAATATAATTTATTAGCACATTAGCACTTGTGTCCAAATGTGTAAGAAAACCCATGCATAGCTTATGATGTGGTCACAATTGCACTCTTCAAATCTGTCAGTCTGTTGGGGAACCATTAGTATTAACCTCTCTAAGCTGTGCTGTGGGGTCATATTAGATGTTATCATATGTCCTTTTATATGAGGCATCTGAAATTATGTTGCTCGCTCTCTTTCAGTTGCCTTCAGCCATGAGTTTATTGGTCCATATTAAGCCTTTAGCTGAAAGAGCCTTTTGTGCTGTGTCATTTCACAGTCCTAATGAACCATGAAATAACTAGATGACATTTTCTTCCTTTGCCGTGAGCCTCTAGAATTTGCGTAATATTGCTGAAACTGACATGCTGCTTTTATTACAAATAATCAGCATTATACCTACTCTGACTTTTGGGCATATCCATGAGAAGAGTCTCCAGAATGATAATGTCTTGCCTTGGCCAAAAATCAGAACTCCAACTTCAGGAGATGCACCTTCTTTTACATCCAATACATTCAATCCAGTTAATGAGTGTCTTTTGCAGAGATTAGGTGAAGTGTTTTAGTTTGTTTTTCTTTTGTTTCTGCATGTTACATATTAAAAATTTGAAAAAGTGTAAAAATACACCTTTATGGATCATAGTTTGCTTACAGTACCATGTAGTGTGTACTAATCTCTCTAAATGAGTAGGCTCAAAAGATGTCACTAGCTACACAGCACTACACAGACCACGCAGAGCTCACCTGACCTGCCTCTGTCATTGGTAAAATATGTAAAAATAAACTTTAAAAATCTTGTTTTATTTAGAATTTTTATGTTTCTGTTTAGTGTATACTAAAACTCAAAGGGTTTAAAGAGACGCCATTAGACACCTCTTATGCACCTGCTCGTGAGTGCGCTTGGAGTTCACCTGCATCCATCATGATCTTAAAAATGTAAAACCGAACCATAAAAATCCATTTTATTGCACTTGTAATAGATACTTAAACAGTTATTCACCTCAGGCTCTGCAAATGTTGTTAAATTGAAAAGTCCCATCAATGTTCTATCTCGGACTAATAGATAGCCACCTAATAATTAAAAATTTTAATCCATCCAGAGCGGATCTAGTTTGCAAATTTTGAAAAACATCGAAAGTTTATCACTTTGCTGAACACATAGGGCATTACTTTGGATTGGTGCAGTTTTAACTACTGGGGCAGCCATGGCCTAATCGTTAGAGAAGAGGGTTTAGGACCTAAAGGTCGCTGGTTCGATTTCCGAGCCAGCAGGAAAAATATGTGGCAGTGGGGGAGTGAGCTGCACCTTCCCCTCCTCCATCTTCATGGCTGAAGTGCCCTTGAGCAAGGCACCTAACCCCCAACTGCTCTCTGGGCGTCCCAACATGTGGCAGCCCACTGCTCCAAGTGTGTGCTCACTGTTTACGTGTGTGTGCGCATGTGTGCTCACTTTGAATGGGTTAAATGAAGAGGCAATAATTTCCCTTGAGGGATTAATACAGTATATAAAAATATATATAAATAAAATTTTAACTAATCAGTGTTTATTTCCTTTGCATGTCCCTGGCATGATGATCCACTGGTCCACTTAAAGGTAAGTGAACAACATTTGATATATTTATAGCTTTCAAATATAAGCTTAGGACTAAAAAATTTCGAGTTACTCGAGTTAAGTGACAGGAGCTCCCACTGATGCTTTATCTGAAACACTTGCATTAATCTTGCATTAATTAATGCTTTTATTGAGATAATCCCAAATCATCAGAGCTAGCATGCGATAAAGGTGCAGATTGGTGAAATTTGTATGTTAATTTGCAGAATGTAAACATCACAACTTAAGAATTCGGGATCTAGTTTTTTCTCTGGTAAACTCTTCTTCACCTTTTTGGGTGTATCAGGTGACTGGTGAAATGTCATGGTTGTGTTGTTTGGTCAATGTCCTGTCATGTCAGCTCATGTTGGGCTAATTATCCACACCGCTCGTGTTACCGGCGTCCTTATCCTGTCACCTGAGCTGACTTTATTACACCCAAAGGCATTCTTATGCATTCACAGCGACATGTACAGGTGCTGATCTTTAGCTCATTTAGGGTGCCTTTTCACTTAGCTTGTTCAGTATATTTGTACAAATGTGAACACTCCATCCATACCTGGATGTGCACAAAACAACCAAAAGATGGTCTCACCTGGTTACAATAGATTTGTGCCTTCTCAGAGCTGCTCCCAGACTCTTCTGTGCTCATCCCAGGCTTCTTGTGCTTAAACCCAACATCTTTACATACTACGTAATACAGTTTGCCTTTCTTCGTCTGCAATAGTATACTGTAATGATTTATAATCCTACTATCCAGTGACACCAAGTAGAGAATGGGTTCCCTTTTAAATCTAGTGTAGTTTTCTTCATTGTGTCATCTCTGGGAGATTTTCCTTTGCCCCTGTCGCCTCAGGTTTGCTTATTAGTCATCTAAACCTACATCATGCCTCTTTTCTTTGAATTAAATTGATTTATTTGGCTACTTGTGAAAACACTTCACTACACTAGCAAAAACAGGTGTACAGATGTACACTAGATGTTTTCAAGTGTCTCTGAAAATTCATGTACTTTATGGTTACAGCCCTTTGGTCCGACAGCCCTAACCCTAACCCAACTGAATTGAGTAGGGTGCCCAACTGATTTAAGCAAGGTGCCCATCTTAGAGAATCTTATGCCCATCTTATGAGTAGGGCTATCGGACCAATGGGCTGTTGGACCAATAGGCTGTTGGAACCTAGAGCCGTCCCCAGGTTTATCTTTGAACAATAAATATGGGCTCTAAAAATAAATGTTACAAGTGCTAATATTCTTCCAGTCTGATCATTGATGTTAAGGTTAATAGCTTTCACTTATGTTCTTGATGTGTTTTTTTTAATGCGTACAACCTAGCACAATTTATAAAAAAGCATCAGTTCCAGACAAAGTGTGACAGGGTTATAAAACTTTTGTTTTTCTGGCCATATTTCTTAACAGCAGATTTATTTGCATTGTAAGAAAGTTATGCATTTAGCTTGGGGGACGAATGAGTTGTAAAACAAGCAAGAATTTGTTGAGTCTTGCGAAGCTGTCAAGGATTAAAGTAAGGAAGTGGGAGGAGGGAAGAACTGCCCGAGGGTAGGATTCATGGTGTGTATGAATGGAGTGACTGGCATGATATAGTAGGGAGATAACCAGTTAAAGAGGGGGATGGTGATGACATCAGTTTTAATGAGTAAAGCAAGGAAGCACAAAAGGGAGAAAACTCAACAGGATACAATGGGCATGGTATAAGATAATGAGAATAGAGTGAAGGGATTTCACAAATACACATTATAGAGACCACATTTATTAGTACAACTTAGAGATTCTCATAAACACCTCTTTGATGTATAGAAAGCAGTGAAATTCAGGAATTATTGTTTGCAGGCTTTTAAAAAAATAATCTATGCAGCTAATTCAGCATAACAGTTTCTTCAGCTGCCATCCAACAAACTCCTCCATTCAGGAAGGCAAATAGTTTGGCCATAATTGATGCAGCGTGGGTGTCCTTGACAGGAAAATACCACCCTTTTATTTCAGACATGCCAAGCCTTTTCAGCCTAGAGTTCACCTTTGGTTCAAACGCTCTTCATTTATGTGCAGTGATTTGCTTTATAAGCTCCTCTGTATGATCGTGTACAACAGTAGCAGACCTGCCAGATTCATGTCGGGTCTCGGTTTATCCTGCGTACCAGGAAGAGTCCAAATTAGTCAGATGCTAATCAGGGCAAACATCCCAGACATCTTTACAGCCCCCAGCCCCATGTGCTTCTCTGAGCAGGTCAAGATTTATGTGAGCTTGAGGCCTGTAGGCGTACATTGTCAAACCTCCCGGCCCTCAATCGACATTTGGTTACTGCGATCGTGGGTCAAGTTGGAACTGGTGGCCCTGAGTCACTATTAAATAATGGAGACACATGAATAGAAATATGTGCATTAGTCGACTTCCATGCACATAGCCAGAAGGAACTGCTACATTTATAAGCATAGGATTACATCAGCACTTAAACATGCAAAGCCACCCGCAGAACGAAGCACACTTGCTGACGCATGCTTAGTCATACACAGACACACACACACACACACACACACACACACACACACACACACACATTTTCACTGCTTTCTTAAGCATACTCCTTCCTCCTCATGGATGCTAGCTAACAAGAAATGCTTGGCAAGGAATCTATATCTATAATAAGAAATATATAATGTAGGGGAAGGTGGTGCGTCCTGAGAAGAACAGAGTAGAAGGTTGTAATAAGAGAAGCCCACCGTGCTCTGTCATCACCATATTTTTGAGAAGAGTGGTTTTTCTAACATGTGGATAGAGCTACATTATCTTTGCTCTGTCAGCATGACACGAGCCTTGTTAAAGGAGCTGTGTCATGATTTTTACCCAAACTCAGTTGAAATAAAGTCATGTAAATATACAGTGAATGTCCAAAATTCTACTCTATGTTTGTTATATATAGCGTTTTTGTCTTACACATCATGTAAATTAAAGTTTTTGAACCTAACATGGAGCAAGTGGGAATGGATTACAACATGAACTTTTTGAAATCTTGCAGGGCCGACCACTTTTTTTTAAAGATTCATATACTGCTGCCAACTCCTAGTAAATTGGTTGTGTAAACCAAATTCATTTGTGTCAGCCTTCATAAACCAAATTTGCATTCATATAAATGGCTTCGTGTTGTTTGATGACACCTTTAATTTATTTAGGCTACTTTCTTCAAACAACCATGGCGCTGCCGCTTTAAGCTTTTTTGGTGTATAACCTCACAGTTAAACCCTCGATTATTTACTGTTTGGTTGAAGCTGTGTGAAACCAAACAGATTAAAAAAAACAGCTTGCAGCTGGGTCGCGGTGGAGCATAGTCAGTTTAGATAAAGTGATCGTATGTAGAGATCTTGTGCAAGTAAATGTTGTATTGTAAATGCTGTAGTAAATCCAATAACCGTGGTTTACACCACCCTCTTTAATTCTTTTGCAAAATGTTGGGTTATTGATGTGTTGATTGCCAACTAACTAGTATGTTTTCCTCATGTCTCAGTGTATTCAGGGTATACTGGCGTCATTACTATAACCAGTGAATGATTGTGTTTGCTGTCCAAACTAATCCGATTTGATCAGAGACACGCAGTCTAAAAATCTTACATAACAAATAAATCTCATTTGGTCCACTGTGTGAAAAAAGCCACAATAACCCAAACAACTCTAAGTGGAAGTGCATGTCATGTTGTTATGAATCAGTCACAAAGTCCCTGTCCCTGATTAAGATGAATAAGACAAATCATCTATAAAAACACATCTGTTCTTTACTCTGCTCGCGCTAGCTTGCTAGCTGAGCTGTGTGTGGGCTGCCAGGGCATGGCGGAGTCCACCACACCATTCCACATGCTTTGGACCACTTCCTGCCTTAAACCATCGTCTGAGAAGAGCCAGGCATGGGTAGAATCAACACACACAGTTCACCTCTGCCTTTACCCATGAGCCTAAATCACATTACAGACTGGGTCCATTGTCACTTTTCTTTACCAAACACCTTTCTCTGTGTCCCCGTGATTAATGGAGCCTCCGCCTGTATTCATCATTCAGACCTGTGGTGCTGGCCCGTGGGGAAACAGAAATCTATTCCAAGTATACTCTGTTTTGTGTTGTACTAATTAGCAGGAATTTGCAGGTCTTGCTATACATAGTGCACACTGGTAGATTCTGAGGGTTAATGACCGTCCGATGCTATGACCCTTTACTTGTACACTGAGTATAAGGAATCCATAGGAGCCATACAGACTATGGTGATCCCTTTCATTGATATTTTCTTCTCATGAGAGCCAAGATAACTTTTAAACAAATAAACAAATTCAATTATATGTTTAAAACACACACACACACACACACACACACACACACACACACACACGTTCAGTCACCACAGGATCGGCTTGTAAAATTCAGGGCGAGTGTGAAAGTGAAGAGGTGGTTTAGGGTTTTTTTTTTTGTTTGTTTTTTGTTTTTTTACAAGGGGCACACTGTAATGCTTCAGAGTGTAAAAAGACTTGTTCACCCCACTTAGTGTTGGCTCATGTGGCTCTATTTAAACTGCAAGCTATGAGCCAAACACTGCCATGCTGTATCTTAAGCATGCTTTGAAGCTCATGCGCTGTAGTTGCCTTTCTTTGAATATCATGCTTGAATCATTAAATGTGTGAAAAGCTGCCCATGTGTCATTCGTGCTGAGACTAAACGGGAATGGATGACAGGTTTATTTTAGGATAGCTAACAGGTTTTTTGAATAAAAAAATTATAATTATAATTTTTTTATAATTATAATATTTACAAAACCAAATTGACTAATTTTAATATCAATTATGTGACAACATAATTAACAACAATTATGTGCTGAAGGTGAGCCGGATGTCAATAGATGAGATAGATGGGAATAGATGAGATTGTGTGGTTTATTTCTTACACTTTTTAAAGCATGACGCAGGTGTGTGCTGAGTGCACATGCAAATATAAAACTGTAACACCGTCTCTTTAACTCACTTTTTTGTATAAGTATATACTACACAGAAACATGAAGAAAAAGTAACTAAAACAAGGTTTTTATACTTGCATATCTCATTCGTTCATTTATTTGCCGGACTACTTAATTCTACCATGGTCATGGGGAAAGGCGGGGTACCCAGGACCTTCTTGCTCTGAGGTAGATGAGCTGACCATTATGCCACTGTACCGCCCCACGTATTATATATTTACATATATTTACATATTCTAACCATGATACAGGCAGGTCTGGTGAGCTCTGCACTTCAAGACAGTATATTGTGTATGCGCTATGTAGCTAATATCATCTGTTTAGTCTACTCATTCATTTAGTACATACTAGACTCAAACATAAAGTAAACCGACTTCATAACGGTGTTTTAATTTTACTACACAGAGACACAAAAAAACCCTAACTAAAACAAGATTTTTATGGTTTATTTTCCATTTAATGGCAAATTGCATTGCTATCATCGTGGAGATTGAGAGTTAGAATCCAGGCTAATGCACACTGCCATCCAAGGCCGGGCTCTCAGATGGTATTTGCTTGCTTCCCTGTCACTTAAAATGGCATCATGTATCTCGGAGGTGTTGGCAGTGGTCATGTGACAAGGAGGCATATTCAACAGGTAGGTACTATGGAAATTCTATGGCCCCATGCATGAACCTGATAACCCACAGATTCATTAAAAACTTTATCCGAATACAATAATCTGTAAATTTTGTTATATGCTTAGTAGACAGCATTCTAAAAAAGACATAAATTTTGGTTTCCCCAATTTATAAGAAAACATATACTATTATGGACTGTCCACAGACATGTCAAAGTAAATTTTTGGAAGCATGTGGGTTATCAGGTTCATGCATGGGGCCACAGAATTAAGGGTGAAAAGTAAAGTAAAAAATAATAATAAAATGAAGAAAGTCTCAGATCTCACACATGCAGTTACAAACTTGCTGCAGTTTTCAGTACCATAAACATGATACTGTGCAAATATCCACGTAAATGCGTATGCTGTTTCTTAGAAGTGAGTAAATCATGTTAGACTTGTGGCACTGTAGTTATACTTGGGTCATTATCATACATGTTTCACATAGTGATGAGCATATCTCCTTTCAGCATTAAAACAGATGCACATCAAACACCAGCCCGTAAATTCACACACATACTTTTAACAGAGGTACAGTGTAAAGACTAAACCTGAGTCAGAGTGTATCTGGTGCCACAGGCCTTCCTATGTGGCAGTACACTGGAAGCATGGGGGGATATCATCAGCTTGTAAAACTTTAGGAGCCTCTAACCTCAGCCAGCTTTTATATCCTGTGGAGGGCCTTGTGAATGTAAGCGAGGTGGCGATGTTCTCACTTAGCATCCAAATAGGATGGGTTTAGATTACGGAGCTGGGAGTTTATTGCTAATGCCAACACGGGAAAATTACATCATCGGGGTTTTTATTTCAAGAGTTTTTATCTTATTGAGTTCTATGTAGAGGTATTACGCACATCCAGTTTCAGACCTTATCTACAGGCATGTCTTTGTTATATTGAGTCCAGTGTTACTGGATGGAAGCTTGATGTAACATTATTTCATGCTGAAATTGGTGTTTTGTGTGTGTAAATATACTCAACATTTTGGATTGCAATTTCAGGGCAACATAAAATATATAAACAGGGGAAAATTTGTCATTGTAAGATTATGTATTCACCATTTGTACAAAGCCCTGGTGGAACAACCATTAGTTGTCTTTTTTAAATTTTGTACAATTTTGTGGGGGGGGGGGGGGGGGGGGGGGGGGGGGGGGGGGGGGGGGGGGGGGGGGGGGGGGGGGGGGGGGGGGG
>JBCNYH010000006.1:9189744-9203424 GCA_039654325.1 Tandanus tandanus | reverse complement strand
ACAAAAATATGAAAGATAGAATCATTGCTAATTCCTACTTTGTCAGTTTAGCGATCTTTTTAATTAACTTTGGGCGGCATGGTGGCATAGTGGTTAGCTTAGCCTGTCAGCAAGAAGGTACTGGGTTCGAATACTAGGCTTGGGCATATCTGTGTGGAGATGGCATTTTCTCCACGTGCTTGCGTGGGTTTCCTCAGAGTATTCCTGTTTTCTCCCACAGTCCAAAGACATTCACATTAGGTTAATTGGCTGTTTTAAATTGCCCCTAGGTGTGAGTGTAGGTGTGTGTTTGTGTGTTGGCCCTGCGATGGTCTGACAAGATGTTCAGAGTGTACCTCCCTTCTCCCAGTGTTGACTGAGATAGGCTCCAGCCTTCTTGTGACCCTAGTAGAAATAAGCAGTTCGGTAAATGGGTGAGTGAGTTAACTTAAGTTCTCACTAAGCCTATTTGTAAACTAGCAAATTGATTAATTAATTAATTATCAGCTTTTTTTGGCTGACAACTAATGTGTACTAATCACAACAACTAGAATGATTCATCTATTAAGTCAGCCTCAGTATATTCACAATATCTTTGCTATGTCTTCTTATTTGTACATCACTATATCAATCCAACTGTATTTTCCCTACTGTTGAAAACAGTGACCAGCTCTGAATAGGCCCCTTGGGGTCCATTCATCAGTCTGTTCTCGGATTCCAGATCTGACATGTTGTTAGAATTTCGAGAGCACTGACAGCTTTTTCACTGCAGTCACCCGCACTATTGTTTTTCTATTCTGTTTTAATGTACTGCATTTGTTCTTGTTCTGTACTGTGGTGTTGTTTGATATGCTACATAGAGATTGTCATGTATGTTGCTTTATGCCCCTGCCAGGCTAAATTGAAATTATATTATATTGATCAGCTATTGTGACATGGCTAGATAAGATTTTTAAAAGATGACAAGAGGACATGCACGGCGCACAGGTGTGACAGACACTACTTAATCTGCATAGAAGGTGGTAGGATACAGAAAAACACTACGGTTACATCACTGAGTAATACTAAGTAGAGTTTTTGGGGCAACTATGAGTTAAAAAAACTGGTAGCCCTGATGGTGGCGTAGTGGTCAGCAGGTCAGCGTTTGCATGTTTCCCCATGGTACACCAGTTTCCTCCCACAGTCAGAAGACATTCACATTAGGCTAATTAGCTGATCCAAATTGCCCCTATGTGTTTGTTTGTGTGTGCTCGATGGACTGGCAAGCTGTTCAGGGTGTACCCCACCTTCGCCCAAAGTAAGCTGAGATAGGCTCCAACCTCCCCGTGACCCTAGTAGGATTAAGTGGTTTGGCAAATGAATGAATGTATGAATGGTGGCCCTAAACTGAAATCTGGACCCAGACTACTGAATTGTTGACCCATGTTATTTTATACTCAGCCTAACAAATAGTATAGACATCAAGTAACTATAATTGTATAATTTGGGTATCTCTTTGAGATAGTGATAGGAACTTTCTCTGTACTGTGTGTGTGTGTGTGTGTGTGTGTGTGTGTGTGTGTGTGTGTGTGTGTGTGTCCAGTGGCGGCTTCCATAACTTCAGTCTCTCACTTTATTTCCTCCCTGTCCGTCTTTCTCTGTCTCACACACACACTTTTGGCATTTTGCGTGTGGTTTGGCGCTGAGACAGACACTGCAGCAGTAATATTTGGTGCACTTAACGTAGCTCAACAAAAGTGTTCGACTTGAGCTCAAGAATTTGCTTTTTGTTTGTGTCACTTTGGTGCTTGGATAGACTTTTCCCTGCTCTGCTTCCCTTCAGCAATTCCCTGTAAATGTTCCATTCAATAATCCATCTCCTTCAATCTAACTGTAGCATGAAGTGTGTGCCTGATTGTTGGCAGCCATAGTGACTTGTCAAAAAATCAGCTCTCGCCGATTCTGCAACCTTTCACCACACAAACCAGAAGACAAAATAAACTCACCCAGTGAGCCATGTTAAATTGAGTTAAGGTTTTAGCATTTTATTTGGCGTTTGAGTCTCTCGCGGCAGGTCAGCCATCCTGTAGAAGCATGGTACTCAGATGTTGCTGGCAAAGCTACAGCGTTTTTGGTGCTTCTGCGTGTGGGCTTTTAGAGGAAATATGCTGATGAGCCTTAACGGTACTGCTCCAGCATGCTGCTCATCGTCTCTCAACAACACAGCGACAGACATACACATTGAACTCACTCACACACACGCAGCTAGACTTGTTTGTGTAAAAATGGGTGGCCTGCAGGTTCACTCTGCGAACTTCATATTCACATGCTGCAGGCATTTATCCTTGTAAATGAAAAGGAAATATCCTTTAATCTTCCACAAATGTTCATTTTCCTTCTTTAAAGCAAAATTAAAAAGGATTAGAATAAGCAAGTGTAAGCCATCCGTTTAAATGTCTGGTTTTAAAGGGTTTTACACAGGATTTTAATAAAGAAATTTAAAAAGGGGAAGTGGATTAAACAAATATTAATTCATTCATTCCTCCTTAGTAACCATGTTAATCCTGGTCAGGGTCATCTTCCATCCAGAGTCCATCACAGGATCACTGTGCTGACATAGGACGCCACCCTGAAGGGAACGTCAATTCATGCAGGCCTCCACACTCATTAGCCATGATTCCACTACCAGTTCGAATTTCAAAACTTTGTGAGCCTAGTATCGAGATAATGGTATAAAATAAGATAGTTTAGAGGTAGTGCGAGCCGAGGTCATTGCCATTTTCATTTGCAAGTTTTAATCCATAACTCCATAACGCTGAGGTTAACATAGACTAGCTTTTTTGTTACATGGGGGCTCCCCATGTAGGTTGTTGCACAAGTACTTGTTTTGGTTTTAAATACACTGCCTGGCCAAAAACAAAGTAGCACACTCTAATATTTTGCTGGAGTGCATTTAGCTTTGATCACAGCATGTAATCTCCATAGCATTGCTCCAGTTGGTCAGGTCGAGGCTCAGCAAAATTAATGTGGCAATAAAATGAAGTCAGCTGACGACCTGAATGCAGGTTATCACATCAATGGACTTTTTCTTTCCTGATGGCTCAGATATAAAATACTAGAATAGTATCTAAATAATAGAGTGGTTCAGGCAGCATGAGGAATCATTTTCATACATTCTGCCCTTCCTGTACACAATTTCCCCCAGGATCAATAAAGTATTCTGATTCTGATTATATGTTGGCACCCCAGAGTCCTGACCTTAACCCTATTGAAAGTTTTCTAGATGTGCTGGAGAAGAATTTATGGAGTGGTTCAGTTTTTCCCTCATCAGTTTAAGACGTCGGTGAAAAATGAATCCAACGCTGGATGGAAATAAATGTTATGTTGCTTAAGTTTGTTAAAACAATGGCATGGTGATAACGTGCTGTAAGCAAGGCTAAAGGCGGAACAACAACAAATTCGTGTGTGCAACTTTTTTTTTTTTTTTTTGGCCAGGCAGTGTATATAGCTTGCTCACAACAAGTTCTTATTATTTGCTGTGGTAAGCATTTCATGTAAATAGTGTTACACCTTTAAATTTGGTAAGCCATGTTGTATGTCACTGAATTGCACTTTCTCCCCATGCTGCATGCCGTGGGTGGCGAATAGGTTGGGCTATACCGCGATAATAGAAATGAACCTCAAGAATTAAAGCCCCAGGCTAGGAGCCTCAGGTAGCCTTGAGACAGCCCTGGCTCACCCTGGCACAATACTGATATAGCAGCACAAAGTAGAGTACTCAGTCCACCTACTAGTATGTTTTTGACTGGTGGAGAAAACCAGCGAATCTGGATTAAACCCTTGCGCAGACAGTAACCTGAACTCAGGATCAAATTGGGGACCATGGAGTTACACCATGTTTATTCAAGATTATGACTCAGGGATTTTACTCCCAGAATTTGTCTTGAAGTTACGCTTTGTTGCCGCTGATCCCATGTCATGTCTTGTGACTCAATATCAGCAAATATCTCATGTACATTTATACACAACACCAGAATGTAATGATTCACAGTGATCTTCTTTATCTGGTGAAAAGGAAACACTGTTAATATTGTAATGCATATTTTTGGAGCCAGTGATGGGAAAAACGTTTGCTTCCACTTCGGACACTGATTCAAGGATGCAATGTTGAGTTTCTGTCTATTTTCAGCAATAGGCTTCGGGGGGACAGACCTTGTACTGCTCATTTCACGCAAATCACTTCTGACAGGTTTCCAGAGTAGCACCATTTTGGTCTTGGTGTTGAACCAAATATCCAAACTGCTCAGTGACTTGTTTGTAGTGGATGCCGCAGAGGGGTTAACGCATACATACTCACGTGTATTTTAGCTTGAATTAAAGTAGGGCTTATAGCTTCTAATGATGATTTGTTTTCGTATTGAAATGAACTGGATTTTCTATACTAGCATACACTACATTTAAGTTCATGCAATTTGCAAGCTCTCCTGCTCTGTCATTTAAACTCATGTTCTCTGCATACTGTACATTCCTGGGGGCTGGATTGAATCAAGCAGAACCATCTAATTACTCCAAACGAAAATAGCTTTGAAAACGCTCAAACAGCAAATTCCCAAAACAATGTCATGCTGCCATTCACCATTGAACTTTTTTGTTGTCTTTCTCTCATTTGGTGCACCAGTTCATAGAAATCGAGTCACAGCATGATTGTAGTTAATTGTTTTCTAGTTTTATGGCTTCAGGATTAAATTATGTACATGCAAACATTGTCGTTTGTTTTGGTACTTGCTCTCACTTTCTCTCTCTTTTCTCCCATATGTGACTGATTAACGGATAGGAGTAGTAAAAAGAAACAAAAGCTTTGTTTTCTCCCTCTCTCTGCCTTCTTGGGATTCCGCCGACTTTACAGTGAGCTCAGTTCTCAGATCCATGTGATCATAGAGACCCTGGAGATAGACAGATGATGGGCCCCGTCTTTGCCCTTCCTCCATGCTCTGCTCTTCTCTTTCACCACAAATGTCTTGCTGCTGTTTGCCGAGATCCAAAAATCCATTCAGATTGTGTTGTGCGTCTGTGCATTTGTTGCTTCTGTGGTTGTGGTGATTGTGGTGATCAGTGTGGAAGAACAGACACATGGATCTGTCAGTATTGTTGTAAATAAAAAGCATATCATACAATTTACATTCTTATAATCATATTTATAAGCTCACCCCCAGGAAGTGCCTTACCAGGCAGCACGTGGCAAAAATACTCTCTTCCTCTCACAAAGGATAACCAAAGCCGTAACCTGTTATGAGTTCAACAAAGCATCAAGCATTATGGATGATCTGTGCTGTCAAGTGAATTTAAATTTTAAAGCATTGCTTCGGCTTTGAGGTAAAAATACTCATCATTCATACAATTCTGTATGCCAGAGATTTAGTAGTTGATATCAATACCAAGGAAATTCCATGATTCTCGATACCCAATTCATTATCAATATAAAAGAAACAACAAGAAGCCTCATCTACTTCATCATACACTGCTTTGTATTTATTTCATATAATATTTCTTTAAAATGCTAAGATGCCCTGTGATGGCCTTGCAAGCTGTCCAGGGTGTACCCCGCCCTCTCCCAGAGTCGGCTGAGGTGGGCGCCAGTCTTAATCCCTAGTTAGGATTAAGCGGTTTAGAAAATGAATGAATAAAATGCTAAGATGATATTTTGATGACCGATAACACAACCTTTCCAGCCTATCAACGTATGCTACCTAATGGTTAGGTGTAAGGTTTAAGGTTAAGATTTTAGGGTCAACCATAAGCTTTAAGTCTTGGGGTAAAGCCCCTACCACAAACTACCCTGTGATGATATTATTATTATTTATTTATTTATTGTTTGGTGCGAATTTTATGGAGATAGAACAGCAAGGACTGGTGGGTTTCAAAGTTGTGTAGTTTCCTTCACATATAAAATATATGTGACCCGCTCCAGCATAATGCGGATTAAGTAGGAAATTTGACATACTGAGATATTGATATAATTGGAAAGAGAGTGTAATATGCTTCAAAATGAGGTATAATACATGATTATAGCATGAAAACTGAATGAGTTACATAACTTTGTATGTCGCTAATCAGGAAATGCTGCTTTTGAGAAAATAGCAATTACAGTTGCAGAACCATTTTCTGAATGCCCGCATTTGAAACTCACTAGCATCCATAAACTAAATGAATCCGTCTCTTGACCAATCAGCGCGATCCTCCTAGCTTCTTCCTAGCAACAGATGAGTTCTATTTACGCCGAGTCATGTCTGTTCTGAGGTTTGTCATTGGTTTACGTATGATATGATTTGAGGAATCCTTCTGGGATTCCGTAAGTAGGTAGAGTATTCTGGTATGAAATATGGATAATAGGGAAATACCCAGAGCAATCACAAAAGCGGTTTGAAAATGGCAAAATAAGTGGATTTTTTTAAATACAAGTGTTTCAGGACAAAAAAAAAATACTCCTATGAAATTCCTATGATACTCGCTTGACGAACGACAGTATGTGAGCTTAACCTAAAACTGTCCTAAAAATTTTGTATGGTACACGTGGGTATAGAAGGAAGTCAGACTATTGTAGGAAAACCATATGATTAAGTGCATTAGATGGTCCAAAAAACGTATGATATGTGTATGTCTATCATAACACAGTCATGGGACATCATAGGGCAGGGAAATGGACCTGATGGTGGTTTTTTTTTTTAACATGTTCAAAACTCCATGACAGTGGTCTACAACAGTCTTTTCCTTCACATAAAGGGGATTCTACGATACACCCACAACTGTCCTAGAAATTTGCCCAATTTTTCATCATGGAGTTATACCTGTTGTGAGGTATGTGATGGGTGCTTTATTAGTTTTAGGGTGGATTAGGTTTAGGGCTTGGGCTAAGCTCAAGTTTTTTCTCTGATACTGATTAACAGTTCAGAATGTAGCCTACTACTATGAGCTTTGATGGTACTTTTAATATTTAGTCCTTGCAAATGTTGTATGAAACATAGTTGGCTGCACACCAATGTCACATTTCTCAAACAAAAATAATGTGTATTTATGATGTATTTAAGGAGAAGGATAACGCTTTGGATACGTTGTTAATATAAGGGTAACATGATTTCTTTGAACAGATCTGGATGCCTGTCTTCGAGGTGCTTTGGTAAATTTGGAAGTGGTTAGAAATACTTTTCAGTCGTTTTGACTGAAATGTGTGATGGCACTGTTTGCATATTGGCTTTTGCAAATCTATTATTACTCCCTGATGATCCGCCTCGACCGCAAAGTACTTCCATACCCAACTCTTACTATTTATCTTTCCAACAAATCAAGGCAGAGCTGTCACTGCAGCTGCACATGTTGCCATCTACCACTTTTTTTTTTTTTTTGTAATATTGTTTTAATAAAAAATATGACAAAGCGCATTTCATCTTCCACATGTTATTGTTTATTCATGTTGGGAGGCATTTTTCTTCCTTTGGCATTTAACGGAATATGAGAATAATTGTGTGTGTGTGTGTGTGTGTGTGTGTGTATTGTTCCCCTACTAATTCCAGGATTGTATCTCAGGTACCTATAGTATGCTTGAGCAACTTGATACCAAAGTATTAGTTTTCATGACATCCCTACAATACTTTTACCTTAGTGGACACTGTAGTCTTATGGATTACACTTTGAATCTTTTTTCTTGAAAATTTATTCATTAATTCATTTGCCGAACTGATTTATCCTATTAACGGGGCAGTGGTGGCCCGGTGGTAGGGTGCTGGATTACTGATCCCAAGGTCAGGGGTTCAAGCCCCACTGTCACCGGGTTGTCACTGCTGTCCCCCCAGTGCAGCTAACTGGGTTATCAAAGGCCAGCCATGTCTCTCAATGTCTGTGGTGAGAGGCATGTAAAAAGAACCATTTCTGACTTTTGTCAAGAGTAGGCTGCATAGCTGTCAGCTTGTTTCTGCCCTGCGATGGCCTGGCGAGCTGTACAGGGTGTACTCTTCCCTCGCCCAGAGTTGGCTGAGATGGGTGCCAGCCTACCCCTGACCCTAACTAGGATTAAGCGGTTCAGAAAATGAATGAATGAATGGATTTATTCTATTACCATAGGGAGGCTGGAGCCTATCTCAGCCGACTCTGGGTGAAGGCGGGGTACACCCTGAACCTCTTTCCAGTCCATCACAAGGCCAACACACACACACAAAACTATTCACACTTACACTCACACCTAGCAGCAATTTGGAACAGACAATAAGCGTAATATGCATGTCTTTGGACTGCGGAAGGAAACCAGAGTACCCCTAGGAAACCCACGCAAGCATGGGGAGAACATACAAACTCCACACAGAAATGCTCTCACCGAGCCTGGGATCCGAAGCCAGGACCTTCTTGCAATGCTTATTGCCACCATGCCGCCTTAGTTAGAAATAAAGTTTTAAAATGTACTTTTTTTTTTGCACTTTATAAAGAGTAAATTCTACTTCTTCATTTGATTTTCAAAGGATTGCCTACTTTAATAGAACGTTTACCCCTAAAACACTGGTTCATTCTGTTTGTGTTGCGCTTTAGTGGGTTAAAAATTTAATGATGAGTAACTCACCTTATAGCATGGAGTTGTGTGGGGTCGTGTCGTAGACTACCTTTTTTTTTTTATTGAAAGAGATGGAGGACTGTGCAGTGCATTTATGTTTTTGGACATTTCATGTAGGGAACTCTATGTGAACTAGGGAACTCTAACTTGTGCACTATTATTTAAAGATTTTTGTCATAAAAGCATGATCACAGCCAGCATTCCAAATATGTGTCCCTCCTCTTCCCCGTGAGTTGAGACGTGTGCAGATGGGTTTGTGTGATATCAGTATTTTGGCAGGGTCTGTAAGATATATGGTGACCTCATGTGAAGTGAAAGCAAAGATGTAGAGGTTCACTGAGAACTGACAGAGTTCTGGCAGAGCACCAGATTATATCATGTTACCATATAAAGTATAAACAACTTCACGACCTGATGATACCATCACACCGTTATGGAAGAGCTTCATGTGTTCAATGAAAAAGTAACATGGAGTTCATTCAATGATCATGTTCTAATAATCGCTATTTTTTTTGGTTGTTTGTTTGTTTTGCAGCTGTCGAAGGGAGTTCTATTAATGACAGACATAATGAGTCTGCATCATAACAGAGAGTCAAAAGTGAAGCCAGGCTCTGTAGTGGCTCTGTAGTGGCTGATGCCAGTACAATCCTTATGGCTCATTTTGACAGCTTTGTGTACATGCACTCCTGGGCACAAAGAAAAAATAAAATAAAATAAACAAGCATTTCTGAAGCAAATTTTTTACCTCGGGACTTGAACAACTGCATACCATGTTGTACCTGTAGATGTCTGTCACTTCTTGTCTGGTTCTAGTTAGGAGCCCATTATCAGGTTTGTGATGACTGCATCACTGTGGAAGATTACCATATAATGAGTCATTTTTACAAATAAAAATTTAACTCCAGATCTTTGGGAAAATGTTGCACACCAATATTTTCATTCATTCATTCAATTTAATTATCCTTTATTAGGGTCACAGACAGCCTGTCTCTCTCTCTGCTGACTTTGGACAAAGGAGAGGTACAATCAGAACAGCACTCTAGTCTATCACAGGGCAACGCACTCACACCTAGGGGCAATTGTGAATCAGAGTAATTTTATTTTGCTAAAAATATGAGTAGCCTGTAGACCATCCTTGTCAGCTTGTCTCCCTGATATTCTACCACAGTGATTTCACTTCATTATATGCTACTCATTTGATATAAATAGAGATTGCGTCACTATCACATTCTTTCCTTGATGACACCAACGTGACTGAGAGACATTTCTGTTGCTTATCTTGTTGGCAGCATTGCCAGAGATGCCAAAGGGTCTCCTATCCATCCATAAAGAAATGCATTGTGTTGAACACTAGAGGGCATATTGCATATATTATACGGCAAGCAAAACTGTGTCGAATCGAGGCCTTAAACTCGCACATTGTCATCTTATTGAATGGGACCTAGGACATATTTCTATTTTAAGTTATTTAGTGATTTAAGTTATCAGTAAAACATTTCCACAAATTGTACTGGTTAGCATGTCTGCTTCACAGCAAGAATGTCCTGGGTTCGGTAAGGGCGTTTCTAAACAAAGCCATGATTTCTGCTATTGATTTTTTTTTTATGATTCAACATTACCATGCATTAAAGTGATTTCTGATCATGGTCAGCTGAGATTTTTTTTCTGACCATATGTTTCTATGAAGTTGAAATCTCATCACTGTCCATCCAGGTTGAAATGATGCAGCCAATAATTTCCCGTTGCAAATAATTTTAAGGCAGGCTGTATACATTGGTAAAGTTAGCTGCTACTTTTAAACGAACTGCACTGACAGAATGAGCGGAGAATAAACGAGTACTTAATTTACTGCAGGTCTCAGAGCCGGATGAAAATCATGCAGAGCAGCCATTTTTTTTTCCTCCATAAAAAATGGCTTGTGTTGAGTGTAAATCTTCACTGCTGTTTAGCTGTATATTTTCTGTTGGAACCTTATATTAGCTTGTTAAACTTAAAATAATTTGATTTAAATATGGATAAAGTTACCTACCATATGGTAGCATAGTTATTCATGACTGTAAAAATACTTTCCTAAAAACTGTGAAAGTGCACCCGTGAGTGCACCCGTGAAAATTATGCTATACTTCAGTAACTATAGTTCAGCAATTTATATAATAATTATTAGTGATGTACAGTACTTACCACTTTGAGTTAAGCTAATTTTAAACAGCTACTTGCGCTGGAACAACTTGCACCTGGAACAAGTCGACCCTGCACACTTACTGTGTGAAAATTATTTGTTGAGGTAGAACTAGCTCCACTATTCGAGGTGAGGCAAGTTGTTCCAGTAGGAGGGTTTACATGTGCGCAGGAGCATCCTTCATGGTTATTAGGTCATTTCATTGGCTTTCGTGGCAAATAGGCAGTTCTTCTCCAGTGGTTTTCTTGTGTGTTGTTCCTCAAGCTTTCTGCTTGCCACCAATTTGAGAGTTACTGTGTAAACACATAAGAAAGTGGGCACAAGTTGTTCTGGGGGAAACTTGTTCCCTATGCTTGTGTCAAACAGCTTTAGTCGTTTTACACTGCACTTTCGGGTAATTCACTGTGGAACCACACGCAGGTCCACACATACACTTTATGCTAAATATTTTTAAATGGATGGTGTCTCACACTAAGTCATAAGGCTACAGGAATGAAGCCAATAGAACCTGATCAGTCTGCTTGTTGATGACAATGCTTTGGATTAACTCTAAACTTTCAGTCCAGACTAAACCTCTAAGGAGAGAATTTTACCCCAGTCTTTGAATAGAACAGGTGTTTTGGATTGTTTGACCCAGGCATAGTCTTACAAGTGAGGGGTTCTAGCTGTTGCTAGATAGTCTGGCTCTTTTTGTTACTAAACATGGACATGAACCTTTTCCTTTCACAGGAAAAAGAGCCCATTTGTCTGACAATGCAGACACCAAACACAGCCGTTTTTATAGACTGTTGGCAAATAATCAAGAATATCTCAATTACTCACTCCATACTGCTTTTTAATTCACTGCAATAACTTTTAAAGAATGGATACTGATGATTATATCTTACTCTGAGTATCAGGGAACTGTGACCGGCCAAATATCTTTCACCTTTCAAGATTCTGAAGCATGTGGCCAGATAAGTGTACAATAGGTATATGAGCTGTGAGCGGAATGTCTGAGGATAATGCTGTGTATTAATTAGAATACTTTGATGAAGCACACTATATACTTACTTGCATGGTGCGCAAATGTCAACAAGATAGTTTTGTCTCAAATCGAGCACTGTAATTCTTGTACTGGAAATGGTGTGAAGACGCTGACCATAAATGGCATCACTTCACGTGCCAGAAACCTCTTAAATGTTCCTCAGTGTGTCCCCTGCGTCTTTAACCATTTTCACAGAGGTTGAAAGTCCTGCTCCGTCCATACATGGCCAACAGGGCGAACATTCAACGTTTTTACCATTTTGAGTACATTACCTGCTTACTAACAGTTCACCGCATGCTGAATGCACACATTCACACAAAATAGCATGCATATGTATGCAAGTTTTGTAGAGTAAGACTTGCTTGATCCTAACTCAGGAGAAGCTGGGAAAGTCATTAGTGTGTTTTGACCACTTCTTGTCTCTCCACTTCTCACAGGAGCCATTAAGGTTTTGGGGGGTTTCACTAGACGTCCTTGCCTACATTGACCTGGCTCTCTCACTGGGGAAGCGGGTGTCAAGGCCCCCGCTTTAGGGGTTCAAGTAGTGATGGATGACTGATGCTGCCATAAAACAGTGTTTGGATTGAGCTGTAGCTTGGAGAGATGCCTTTGTTTTGGTTTCCCATGTGTCCCATGGAGAACTTGTAGTGGTAAAATAATTCAATTCATATAGATTTTAAGTGAAGTGGCAATACTGTTGTCTGCTTTAGTACATGTACATTCAATCTCTTAAATATGAACTTTTTTAAATTGTAGCATTACCTAAAGAGGAGGGAAAAAACCAGCATCTTCTATCACAACACAATCCTGGATTAAAAACAAAATTTTTATTTAGCAAACAGAACATACTGTATAATTAAAAATTATGCATCGAAGGTAAGAGGGATGTCGCTGAATATTAATTTATTCGTGCTCAACGTCCCCGAGCCTGAGGTCCATAAATGTTTTAGTATATTCTACAACCTAAGAGCACACTAAATTGAGTTTTTTTTTCTGGTTTATTTATTTATGTATGTTTTAATCATGACAAACATAGGTGAGCTTCCAGCGTAGGCTCCAAGAGCTGCATAATGGCATCTCTTTACAGCCTTTACAGGGTTGTGGTAGTACTGTGTAAAAACCTAATGAAAAGCATGATACTGAGGCGGGTCAGATAAGCTCATGCTTAGGGCCACATAAAAGCTCCATTTCAGTTCCATGATCCATTGGCTTTTTCCTGTTCAGCATCACAGGGAAGCTGGAGCCAATCCTAGCCGACTCTGAGTAAAGGCAGAGTATACCCTGAATAGCTAATAGTTGTGTTGCTAAAGATATTTTATTATATACTACAGGAAACAAACAAGAAAACAAATTAAAACAAGTTTGTATTTGCAAATTTTATTCATTACACTGATTTAGGTCAGGTAAGGTCTGAGCTTTCACTCGGCGAACAGCTCCGTGTGTCTGACATCTGTTTACTGTACTCCTTCAAAAAAAAAGCAAACTGTGAGATTCAAGCATTATCCCCTCGGAATAATGATTTATGATCCTGAAATTGCGGACCAATCAGATTGTGCCATTCCCTTGTAGTATATACTAATCACTGATATGGTGAAGTTTTTTCTAAGGAGGCATTTCTTTAGTGATGAAAAGAGTCTCCAGTGTTGATGCTTTTGTTACAGGCTTCAGGGAGTCTTCAGAACTGAGGACTTTCAACATTCTGGTTAAAATGCCCAGCTTTAAGTAAAGTATAACAGGAAGTAACTTTTCTTGCAAAATTATATTGCTATTTTATTTATATATATATATATATATATATTGTTTTTTTTTTCTTTCCTTTTTTTTTTTTTTTTTTTTTTTTTTTTTTTGAAAACAGAAAAAAAACAACCACATTTAGGGGAGAACCCCCCCAGCCCAGCTTTCTTTTTCTTTCCCCCTAAA
>JBCNYH010000006.1:9173975-9188821 GCA_039654325.1 Tandanus tandanus | reverse complement strand
GGGAGGGAAGTTTTTTGGGAAGGGGGTGTTTTTGTTTGTTGGGCGGGGGGGGGGGAGGGGGGGGGTTTTTTTTTTTTTTTTTTTTTTTTTTTTTTTTTTTTTTTTTTTTTTACTTTGGAAACATAAACAAAACAATCAAATTTAGGATGGAAACCCATCATGCCAGCTTGCTGTTTATTTCCCTCTAACAGCACATTCCAATATGTTTTATTCCACATAAAAGTGGGATTACCTTAAATAATATGAGTAAAATTGTCAGTCAGCTAACATTAGTTTCTGTACCTTTGGGTGTTCCACCATTCTATCACTTACAAAACACTGATGATCTGGAAAAGACAAGAGGAAGTGTAGCCTCAGGATAATGATTGCTTCGACCAAACCACTTTACAGATACAATACACAGAAAAAAGCATTCAAATCCCAACACAGCAGAACATACGAGCATGCAGCACCTATTTCAGCTCCTTTTTGTATTTTAATAATTACTCTTGTCATCCTTTGTCTCTGCACATTTCCATAGGTTACTGAATTATATCGCTGTCTGCAAAAAGCTTTCTCCACCCGATGCATTTTATCATTTTATCCATCACTTGTTTTCATTATCCATTACTGTTTTGCGCACACACTTGCTTTTCTCTTCCCAAACATATATGCGCAAACCATTTGTTACCAGCCCTTGAGGTTTGATAAAGCGATCTGTGCCTCAGGGACAGGAGGGATGATGGCTGTATAGATGTCTACAAGAGATGAATAGAATAGAAGAAGAACTCCAAGGAGTGGAAGTTCTCTGCAGCCTGTCAGCAGTCACTGTTCTTTTCAGAGACTGTATGTGAAGAGGCTTAAGCCATCAAGCAACTTTTCCAGATGTGCAGAATCAAATGCACTGCTGTGCACAGAGCCCACAGGAATGGTTAAAGAGCCAAAGAGACTCTTTACTCTCTCTGCAACCATAAGGGACCTGGACCGGGTTATACTTGAAGCTCATCATAGCATTGAAAGTGCAGTCTGGTTCACTTTACCTAAAAAAAAGCAAAGCATCACTGAGTAAATGTTTCAAAACCAAGATCAAGGTACCAGGTATCATGACTGTTATTCCTGGTCATGCTTATATTCCCTAATAGCAATCAATTATTGACTCTTAATTATCTGTAGCCTTCCCATTTATAGTGGTGGAGGGGAGACTTCGGTAAAGTGAAAATCTGTTACTAAGTCTTTGAGATTTATCATCAAATATTGCTTAAGGACAACCAAAGTATTTAGAAAACCTCATACAAAAAATAATTAAATGTGTTTGGAAGGAAAACACATTGTTATTCAGTCTATGGTGGATTACATCAGCTGTAAAAATTGGATATTTTTTTTTGTCTTGGAAATGGTAAATTATAGCAATGTCCAGTATTAAGATCATTTCAAAACAATACAAGTAAAATAATTATATATATATTTAACAGTCCACAAAATCAAGTCAGATATGAGCTACCAACCATATCTGATAAGACTGACTGGAATAGCTGTTTATTTTGATTATATCCACTCTCACTCTGAGAAATAAAGTATTTTTTATAATGTCATTCAAATTTATAAAAATATACAAGATCATTAAGTTTTTGTTTAGCCTAACATCGTCTCCCACTCGCTTGCCACGCTTCTGTTTGCTAGCACACCACATACAGTGGTACTGGCATAAGGGGACACCGAAACAGTTTTGCCATCAACTACTTTCATTCCACATTTAGTTGCTTTTCATGGAATAACTCCAGGATGAACTCTTGGACCAGCAGATACGGCCAGGTAGAGTTTTTGGTTTTAGCCTAGCACGGTTATGGGTTTAATGGATTGCAGAATAACTTTATAAGAAGGAAAAAGAGCAAGGCTGGTGAGGAAACTGTTTATAACAGTTACTATAACATACACACACACACACTATATAATTTTTCATTTAAAAGGACATCTCATTAAATCTCATTGCTCTTTCTATTCATCCACATAAGGTGTTGTTTACGAAGAAATGACCCACTAAATGAAGTCACTGGATAACATCTCGGGAGTTAAATACTACTATAGAAATCTTCCAGGTACTATCAAATAATGCTTTTCTGATTCTAAAGACGTCTCAGTGCCTGTTCTTCCTTCATTCAGGGAATTGTACTGGATCTTATCCGGTGCCTTACAGGACAGTGAGGTACCCTGCAGTGGCGTAGAGCTGGCTGAAGGACAAGGTGATTGGGAAAATTCAGTCCAACATGTGTCCCCAATTACTCAGATGTAAATGGATGCTTCCAGACTTTCAGAGAGGTGGTGGTGGTGAAAGGGAATAAAATAGTTAATCAAGCCCAGATCCCCTCACCCTGAGAGGGCTGTATTGCAGAAACGTGCCCCTTTCCTAGAGGCCTCTTTCAGTTACCTATCCATCTGTTACTGAACAATGTGAAACAGTATTATACAGGTCTGCTTTATTGATTTGATGCAGGAAAAAGGCAAAATGTGTTATGGGTTAGCAGCATGGGCCAGAGTAGTACTGCATGAGGAAGACATTTTATCTCTGCAGTCTGGGACACTTCATGACTTAGTTGCGACAAGAAAGGAAGTAAAGCCAAAATAATTTTGGTTTGTGTCTTTACCTTGCTTCTATTTTTTTATAACCTCACCCACTTCAACTAAACTCACTTTATTGAGGACACAATTTGCCACACCCACTTTTCTTCTTTTTATTGTTATTTTTTCTTTATTTCTTAGTTCTGTCTGGGTGAAGATTTTAGTTTTGACATTGTAGCTAGTAAAATCTACAAATTACAGCTCAGCAAGGGCTACACTTTAATGTTACTTTTACCACAGTATCAAAATTAGACTTCTAGTAATGACTGAACACAGGTAGAACTATTTTCTGCCCATCGGGAGCTATAGGAATGGGTTCTGTCCGTCCATCTGTTCATCTCACTTTATTTTCCGGACATTTACTTTCCAGCTTTCAAATTTGGAATGCTGGCTCACTTCTATGAGTGCTAGGCTGAGTTTGTGTGTGAGTGACCTTGACCTACTTTTCAAGGTCACAGAGGCAAAACTGTATATTAGTTTTCCCTCCGTTTAATTGCCGTGCGCTGAAGCTGGGGCTTTTAAACTTTTGGCGGGAGCATCTGGACCCCTGTTGTCTATTTTTATTACTATTACTATTTTCTCTGTTAACTCATGTAACTCGGAATGTTTCATTATATTTCTAGGTCCACTGCAAAAACAGGCAGGCTCAAAATTCAAGCAATTTAACTGGTTATCAGAATACTGGATGTAATAACCAATAGTTTGGTTAACGGAAACTCAAAGCTGGGCAACATGGTGGTGTAGTGGTTAGCATGCCCACCACACAGCAAGAAGGGTATGATTCATAGGCTCAGGTGTTTCTGTGTGGGGTTTGTATTTTCTCCCTGTGCTTGCGTGGGATTCCTCCCACAATACAAAGACATGCATATTCGGTTAACTGGCTGTTCCAAATTGTAGGTGTGAAAATGACCCTAGGTGTCAGCCAGTTTTAAAATGTATGCAGCACATGACCACATCAAGCACCAAAAAAGATCAAGTGCACCTGAATCACACTGAGAGTTAATAAGCACTTGTATCATCATGTGTAACCTCGTGTAGTCTTGTCTTAAAGTCTTGTGAAGTCTTGTCTTGGTCAAGTGCGGTTCATATAATACTCGCCTTATGTTTGTAGTCCATGTTTATGGTTTCTGTGCTCAGACGTGTTTTATTTGTACTATGTTCATTAACTCATTTGCACTTGCTTTTGCCTCCATTAATGATCTGTGACAAGCCCAAAACTTTAAATCTTGCATTGCTGCTAGAAACATCATATAGAGAATCCTATTATGTTACTTGTGCCACATGTCACTGTCACATTTTCTCTCAGTATGTGTCACTGGGCTTGTGGATTTAAAGGCACATAGTGTGGTAGGGGAGTAGTGTAGTGTTGGGCAGACAGGTATATGAAACATTTAAATTTTATAATTTTTCCTAACAGGCCTCATTTGTAAACATGGAATAGCAGAGATACCAGAGCTTTTACATAATCATCACGAAATAAACACCTCCAGGAGTTCTGTTTCTCTGGACTTTTATAACCACTATACAGCATCGCTGGAGCCATGTCCTCACACTGAACCCTACAGGGTTGAAATCTATCACACTCACATTGCTTCGGTTTAACAACTCCTCACAATTCTACACCCTGTGAACAAGGACTCCACCAGCATTTCATTAACTTCTGCTCTGAACCAGTGGACTAGCGTCTGTCTCGAGCTCTAATTACAGATCATTTTTACCTTTTTAAATCCTATTAAATTTATATTATCTGTTGTTCTCACATACTGACAGAACTGTTAGATACACTGCACAAACAAATGCGCCTTTATACACATGTACATGTTTGTGACCCCTTGTTTAGTGGTTTTAGTCTAACCAAATCCAGGCTACACTACCATCACTCTGTTTTTCTTTTAGTCTGACATGTTCGCACCAAGAAATCACAAGCATATGGAATGTTAAACAAAGAGGATTTTAGTCAAGCTTTTATGTGCATGGATTAAAAGAAAAATAATAAAACATTTTAAGAATTGTTCAGGCATTTGTCTTTTATTTATGTCAGCCATTTTGTTTGGAGCACCACAGTGAGGGTCAGAAGAGGGAAAGTGGTCAGCAGAGGGATTTGGGAAATTGAACCTAAAATACCAAAAGTTTAAAAACATTGAAACTTTGAAGATACACGGCAATGATACCTCAATGAGCACAGCAAAGAGAATACAATATCTCAACTGAAGTATCTCAGTATGCACAGTGTGGAAGCTAAAAACCTGGAGGGCATAGCAGAATTTATTCTGCCCTAGGCAAACAGACTTGTGATGGCCTGGTGAGCTGTTCAGGGTCAACCCCACCCTCGCCCAGAGTCAGCTGAGATGTGGGCGCCAGCCTCGCCTGCGACCCTAATTAGGATTAAGCAGCTTAGAAAATGGATGAATGAATGAATGAATAGGCAAACAGAAGTGCCGCTAAAGCCAGTCTCTTCAGTTTAGACAATCCCCCCTACCATTTTTCCCCTTAATTTAGTCGTATCCAATTCCAACCCTTCAAGTATTGCCTACCCTATCACACGACCACCACCAACCAGGGAGGGGCATAAGCATGCACATGCCCCCTCCGTGACATGTGATGCTGCCACCCGCCTCTTTACGAACTGCTGCACATACTCAGAGAGAAAGTGCTATCCGCCCCCTCGTACGAATGAGCTCACAGATGCCTCTTTCAACATTTTATATGATTTTTATATTTTCGTCAGGAAAAAAATTTATTTATGGAATCATTGCATTCGGTTTTTATTTACATGTTGCACAGCGTTCCAACTGTTTTTGGAATCAGGGTGGTATGCAGGTCATGCTTTTAAACATTACATCTTGATTTTTTGTATTAAACTTTTTGAACAAGGGATATTGTATCCAGTCTCTTTTTATACCAAAAAATATTTTTATTAGCCTTTATTATTTTTACAGCAAGTCCATTAGAAATTATGTTCTGTGACCAATACACAGCTTACTTTGTGGGCTATTCCTTTACTTGACAGCCGATCTATGCTTCTCTTTGCTTTTGAAAATGGTTGTGGTTTTGGGGAAGAATAATACTCAGCAGGCCCATGCATATCATGATAGCAGAAATAATGTTTTTCTTTAATATACTGAATCCATCAAAATCTGATTTCTCCTGAAGACACCCTGCTTTTTGCAGATATGTTGAGCCTTGATGGAATCGACTTTTATTGCATAAACCATAGTCACCCTTTTTTTTTTCTTCATGCTTTATTCTTTTACTCGTCTTCGCTCCTTCTTTTTGCTCTGGCTCTTTCTCTCCTGCTGGCTCTCTTGTTCCAGCCACTGGAACGCTGGTACTTATTTGCCTAACCCTTGTAAGGAGTGGTATTAAGAAAGCACCCAGATTGACAGGAGGCCTGAAGGCAGCCAAGACTTTAGACATCCTACTGGCACTCTCCCCTGAGCTGGCCAAATGACACAAGTTACATTGACTTGTTAAAACGAAGAAATAATCAAGGCCTGTCTGTTTTACTGGAAACATGGACTGGGTTGCCTCCAGATCCATTTCATCTTGCTGCGACTGTCACAACATCAGGTCAGGCAGCATGGATGTAGTAAGAGGAAGACGTGTCTCTGAAGGCCACAGATGGTTTCCATTCTTCATGAACAGTCTTAAGGTTGTTATATCATCTGGAAGCCTGGAATAGATCACAGTTTGAGACAAAGGAATTATATCGATCACTGTCAGAATTATTGTGAGTAGTTTCCCACTAGTATTTTAAGGAAATACATCAGTGCAAAAACGGCATTACTGTTCTTCTTCTATATGAATTATAGTAGTGCTAGTAATACAAATAGTATTTGCTCATGGAATCTTCTTCACCACAATGTTAATATTTAAATTTTCTTTGGTAAACAATGGCACTTTTTTAAATTCTACTAACATTTTTAATACTTCAATTAAATGAGTGACTGCTATGCAATTCTCTTTGCTTTAGCTCTTGAAATATTTATGGTTTTAAATTATGGCTTCTTGTGATGCGTTACAAATTATTATTATTATTTTAAATAACAGTACATCAGAAATTGTTTCATTCCTCTTATACCACACAAATTTCCAAAAATATTTTATAGATTAAAAATCTCTCTCTCAGACTCATTTCACAATTTTTTTATTAAAGACAAACATCACAATTTAGTTCATTTATGTTTACTTTTAATATTGACACCCCTAAGAAATATGTTATTACTTATACCGTATGATAGCGTCTATGAGTCATTTCCTCACCATTCTTTCTTTCTTTGCTCTCTCTCGACGTTAATAAGCCCCCTCCCCAAAAAAAGTAAAAAAAAAAAAGAAAAGAAAAACTAAGCTTTACCTCTGACTTAGAACGTGTTAAGACACCTGAGAGACGTTCACAAAACTGCATCATGGTTTTTATATCTATTTATATGTAACGTCTGTCATATAAAACACTATATGAATTGTTGCTATAGAAGCAATAACATATTCGAGAAAGTGCATTAAAATGAACCTCCAGCAAGAACTACTCCCTGAGCTGGCTTTTATAGAGAACTGAGAATTTAACAGTGCAGTGTTATAACTTGTGAACTATTAATTGCTTTATAACATGGTCACTTTTCAAGGAATAATAACGTACTCCATTGAGTTGGGTCTTTATTTGAAGGTATGACTGGTGGATTTATAATGTACACTGAACAAATGTTGGTATGGGATTTACTTAAGAAAACCTTCACAATTTCCTCTGACAGGGTCTTAATTAACTAAGTCTGTTAAGTCTAGTGAGCTTTATACACCTGAGCCTAGTGGCTCATCACAGCGGGAGCTTAACCCGGGTTCTGTAGCATGAAGCGACTAGGAGTTCAACTCCTGGATGGGATGCTAGTCCATCAAAGGTTACCTTTCCAGAATTTTTACTGGTACCCATTTATACTGCTGGGTGAACAGAGGCACACTTGTGGTTAAGACTGTATCCAGGGATCTAAGGGGGATTAAGTAAGATAACTAAATTAACGAAACATTTTTTTTTTAAATTTAGGTGTACATGAGTCCAGAGAATATTTTCAAGTATATCAAATTTTGTTTCTTTATGTAAAAAAAAAATGTACTAACATTTTTTATTTTTACCATTTACTTTGAAATCTTACCTCTATAATAAATACACAGTCTAAAATATAGCGTTACTACTTAATGGTGGCTAACACCTAAATAATTCTAAACAGGAGTAGCACTCCAATGGGGGAAAAATGCCTCCATCAACCTTAGAAATTAAGAGGAAAAACTGACTTGAGCGCACATAAACCATACACCTGTCTGAGAAATACAATGAGTGTAAACAAAGAAAACTTCACCAAAATACAATATATTTCATTATGTAGTAGACTTTCATTCTTGTAGCCAACACACACAAAGAAAAGAAACAGAAAGAAATGTTGAAAACAACCCATGCTCTTAAATAAAACAGTTAAAGTTTGAAAACCACATCCCCCATGCGCACACACACTTTAAATTACAACATATTTAAGTAAAATAATTACTTTTTTTTTTTTTTTTTTGTATTTCTGAGAACTGTTAAGGTAATAATTAATTTAACTGAGTAAATGAAGTTAAATATATATTTTGAGTTGAAGCCAAATATTTAGAATAATTAATTTACTACAGTTTTTCTTTTTTTGTCTGAAAAATTGCAGACATTTTTGTTGCATGTATTAAACTACTGAATAATTTTTGCAGTGTATAAAATGAGCCCGATTAGTCACGCTATGCAGGGGAGACTTTAGTAATGTGTGTTTGCGTGGCTCAAGGAAGAACCTGGCAGGTGTGAGCCAGATGCAGTATGGGTAAATGAGTTCAAGGCTCCAGTGACTGACAGATCTAAAAACGTGGTATTAGCACTTAATCAGTTTTCTATTGCTTGGGCTATTTTCCGCAATCATGCAAGCAGAAGACAGTCTCCAGCCGTAAACGTTGCAAGATGCGTCAGGATTGATGCCTTACTGTCCTCATTTATTATTTCGGCTTAAGCAATGGTACATTGAAGTATTTAGTTAATTCCATTCACATGAGGGGATCCGTTTGGACCAAATCCCTGGCGATTTTCGACGTTCAGACTCTATTGATGTTTAAAATTCCATTGTGTTAACCTGAGCTTCTCCAAGCCCATCTGTCCCAGATCTCCTCCTCGGTATTGCTGTCATCATATGGCGAACGTGTGCATGCTGCATTTGAGCTCTGGCCGTGCAGTTACAGATACAAATGGTGCGTAAATTTCACTCTGCATTCCCGCATGATCATGCTGCAACCAGAGATGCTTGGACGCAGGGCCGCACGAGTCCTGGGGTCATTAAATAGTAAATCAATATGGTGTTCGTGACGTGCTGCAGGTCTGAACAAGCAGCACTCTCAGTTTCTGGAATTAAACTGAAACGTAAACAAGGTATTTCAGCTTTGATGTTACTTGCAAGGTTCTAAGGAAAAAGCACTCTTTCCACTTCCTCTAGTCCTCAACGTACACCGAGACTAATTCCCAGCAGACTGCAGGCAGTGGCAGCTTTATTTTAGTCACAGTTTAGAAACGTAATGCAGCATGTAACAGACTCGGTGCTGGTATTTTCACTTTCTCTATGTCGTGTGTGCTTGTGTGTGTGTGTGTGCATGTATGTGTGTGTGTGTGTGTGTGTGTGTATATATATATATATATATATATATGTATATATATGTACGTGTGTGTGTGTATATATCTATGTATGTCACTCAAATTGGGCTCATCGAAGAGGATGCTCATGCCATGGAGGATCCTATCATCTCGAATATGAATTTAAAGATGTTTTAGCTATTATAGTTGAAGTCTTGAATATGTTAAACCTTTATATTCCATAAAGAATGGAAACTGTGGTTTCTAATAAATGTTTAAGTAAAGCCTCAAATCTCAAATTACTCAAATAACCATGACTTCATGGTTCACCACGGTTGAAGATTTTTAGCCTTCAGGCGGTCATTATACCATGAGTATTCCGAGCACTTCCTTCGGAATATGTGAGAGCCAGCGATCTACCTTGCTTTCCAGGAGGGTGTGACTTTTATTCACGAAAGTTTTGTCTTGTTGAAATAACCATGGATCAAGTACTGCATCAGTTCAACCGAGGCAACTACGAACGCATCTCTAAAGAATACATGGCTTGCCAGATGTTACCATAGATTTTCCTGAAGGTAAAAATATACAGCAACTGTCACGATTGCGCAGACCGAACCCAAAACTTGCCTGAATGGTTGTTGGCCACCATAATCCCAACCACGGTGCTCATGCATCAACCAGCTATGTGAGACCTATGCTTTTGTCTTCAGGAGTTACAGTCCAGTGCAAAAGTCTGTATACTTTTGGGTTAAAATAAAGTATATAAAAAGACTTGCTGTATAGCAACAAAATATTTACGTGTGTTAGATTTTGGGCGGCATGGAGGCGTAGTGGTTAGCACATCCTTCTCACAGCAAGAAGGTCCTGGGTTCGAGTCCCAGGCTCGACGAGGGCATTTCTGTGTGGAGTTTGCATGTTCTCTCTGTGCTTGTGTGGGCTTCCTCCGGGTACTCCGGTTTAATCCCACAGTCCAAAGACATGCGCATTAGGCTAATTGGCTGTTTCAAATTGCCCCTAAGTGTGAGTGTGAATGGTTGTGTTTTGGTCTCGTGATCAGCCTCCCCGCGACCCTAGTAGGATTAAGTGGCTCGGCAAATGGATGAATGAATGTGTTTTACAGGTTTTACAGATGTTGCTTAATTATCACAACAGAATGGTCAATTAGAATAGGTTAAAGTATTAATAATAGGAGGAATTATACATAACATCAAAATATTTAATTTCCTTTCCGGATTTGGATGTATCAATATTTGCTTTGCTTTTGTCACTGCCCCCAAGCTTTTTCATAATCTCTGACCAGCTGCTTCATTCCTTTTAGTTGTAAAATACTCAACTTCCTCTTTCCACTCTGTTTTTAAAATACTTCTTGTATATCTACATCAAGATGTTTTGTCCAAATCTGATTTGGAGACTTCAGAAGGCCAGAACACATCTCGTTTATTGGGTAGGGTTATGGGGGTCATCCCACCACTTAAAGACCCATTGAAGAGTGACATCATCATTCAGCAGATCCAGCAAATCGGATTCTTCAGGTGCGCAAAACAGAACAAATGAGTCATTTTGTTCAGTTCACGTGTGGATTGCTGAACAATATCATTTCCTATTAATGGAAATGTATCCATTTTTACAGATTTCCGAAGGATAGCAGCAGAAAAATTATACTGGCAAAGGACTTTCAAATGGCCAGCCCTGAATGAGCCTAAATTTTACTACTTGCTAACTCGTGTGCTTTCTGGAGGATTATTTAAAACAGCTACTGTATTCATAACAAAACCTGGAGAAGTTTACCAGTGGTAGTTTTCCCAGAGATTAAATCCATTATGTTTTTATCCAAATCCATTATCCAAATGTTTTTATCATTGATGCTGTATGGATCGGTTAGCTTCTCTCTGCCAGCAACCAGTTTATCATGATATCATTCCAACACAATTTTGTCCAATCTTGTTCATTTGGTTTGAGTTTGTCTATTTTTTCATGAGACCCCGCCATTGTATTCTATTGTCTTTTCTTTTCTTTTGCCCACCCGGCAACTGCATACGTATGCTCGGAAAATGCGAATCACAAGAACATCATGACATGACTACACTGAAAGCATCTCATGGGGCAAAGAATATCCACTGAACTGAAGACAGAGCTACTGCTGAAGATATGAGCAATGTGACAAAAAACTCAACGCCTCAGGCAAGCGCTGCCTCGTTAACATTAACTCCCAGGAGGGGAGGCCAGCAGTGGGCCTGGTTGCTGTCCGTGTTAACCCGGATAACTGATCAGACTGGCCTGCAGCTGCACTGGAGCCTTTCTTCTGCTCATTCGTTTGTTGTGCTAATAGCAATAGTCCACATACTACACTCTCCACGTCCAAAATATTCATTGCCCAGTCTTAAGGCTGTCTCCACCCGGCCTAGACAAGCCAACCCATGTCCCTGGAGCCTGGACAGACTTATCCCGTTACTGCCAGCTTCCTGAGACAGGACGGAATATGGTGGAGGATTTGGGGTGGATTAACTCCTGTTGCTCATGCTGCACTTTCTAAAGTTCCCAATGTTACTTTTTCTAAAGTATGACTTGTTTTAGCTTAGATGAGTCCCTTCTTCTCTCCACGGGATATAGGCATTATTCCTAACATTCTCACATTTCCCTTGAGTAGATGAGATGCATGATTCTTTTCCATTCTTCATTTGTTTGTATTGTTTTCTCTGGGAGCACAGAAGCAAGGGAGCCAAAACAAACAGTCAGTGTTTAAGTTGGGATTTGAGCCCATCTCCAAAACAAATGAGTTTTTACGAGCAGCGCCAGTCCCTCTGTTGTTCACAATTTCAGCCTGTGTTCCTTGAATTCTCAATTCTGTGTTTAATTTATCACTCAATGTAATTATAAATATCTTCTTCAATAATTAAAAGGTAAATACTCGCTTCCTACCTGATCAGATATTGTGAATTTACCATAGGTACATTTTTTTTTTTTTTTGCATTGCATATAATTTTACAGCTAATCCTATTTAGGGTCACATGGCAACAGGCGCCAATCCCAGATGACTCCATGAACAGCTCGCCAGTAAACAGCTCGCCAGTCCATTACAGGGCCAACACAGACTCACAGCCATTCACATTCTCACTCTCACAAAGGTGGCAGTTTTGAATAGCTAATTAGCCTTATTTGCAATTGTTTTGATTGTGGAAGGAAACGGGAGTACTCGGAGGACACCCATGCAAGCACGGGGATAGCATGCAAACTCCACACAGAAAGACCCTCGCCGACCTCGGGAACTTGAACCCAGAATAATCTTTCTGTGAGATGAGAGTGCTAACCACTATGCCATCGTACCACCCATTGCTTTTAATCAATATAATTTAAATAATTTAAACAACAATTTTATTGATTCTGATATAACATATCAGAAAGAAATTACAATGGAAAGTACCACTTATAAATTCACCTCACACATATGGTCATTCTAAAAGATACAGTATTTGGACTGTTATTTTAATATTTTGTATTATTTCAGGTCATATAAGATAATAAAGAATTGCTATTTAGCATAAAGCTTCAACATGTCAGTTTACAATTACTTTATTTTTTTTGTTAAAAGTGAAAAGGTCATTTAAGGGAGCGGCACATCATGTAACAAGTGAATTTTACAGACAGCTGTTTTGAAGCATGAAATTTGGCTCCGTTATCACTAGGAACATTTGGAGTTTCCAAACAAGCCTCATGCTAATAAGATTAAAAACAAAACAGGGAGACTGCTGATAAAGTAAGAATGTTAATATTAGGATAGTGAATGGTATTTTAGCTTTTAAAGGGGTTTTAAAGGTACAGCAGGACAAAAACAAACACATTTTATTTGTGTTTAAGGAAATATTCACAATCAGAAAAGCTATCGGGGTATTTTCTTCCCCTATCCAAATGCTGGATTCAGCATTTTCCACACCGCTCATCATCCACCCAGTGCAGTACAGTAGCCAAAGGGGTATGTTGCTTCAATGAAAGCAGTCATCCTTTCTAACAGTCATCTTGTTGTTGTTTGCTACTTATTGCACTCATCCTCACTAAAAGCACATAGTTTGTATGGGCTGTGAGGTAAACCTGAGCCACTGCACTAATCACATGCACTAATCACTCCATCGGAAGATGAATTAGTGGTATTTTGAGACCTTATGCTTGGATCAGTGTTCTCATAACTATCCTTTCTCATTGTTGATGGAAATATCTGGAGGCAGAGTGCAGTTCAATGTTATGTTCATAATACACTGTAATTTATTGCATTCTCCCACAAATATTATAGCAGAAGAAAGAGCCAAGTTATTATAGTTTTATAGGACTTATATCAATAATAAGAACCACACAAAGAACTATCATTTCTTTCAAGTTATGAAACAAATCATGCGATCATATTAGTCATGACTATGTACTCCGATTGGAAATGTGGTTTTATTTGTTTTACCCACACGCACACTAAACCAAGTCTGTGGCGCCGCCCCAAGTTCATGTCCTGTGCTTTAAAAGCGGGATTTTACAGTTTGTTTCCATTAAATCTGCAGAGAAATCTTGCTTTAATGTAAGTCCATGTGATTCTGAGAACAAAATAGGACTGAATAAATGCATCATCTCTCCTCGAGATTCTGTTGTTTATAATGAACTGGAAGACAATGAGTACTTGCAAGCAGTATTGTGTAACTCACATTTGTGTTTGCTTTGGTTAAAAAAAAATTGGAATAGTCATGATTTCCACGTTCGCATCTCAATTATTTTTCACATCTTTGGTGTTATACACTGCCTTTTTCAGTAGAAGTTTGGAACCGGAGGATCATGACAGAACTTGGCTTTGTTTTGGCTTTGTTTAAACCTTCGAAAGCTATTTTTTCCCCCCCTCTTGTTTTGGAGTGTTGTCACAGTGTACACCCACAGTTCACTCACTTTCGGTAATTGTTTTATCCTAGTCAGGATTGTGGTGAATCCAGAGAATATCCTAGAAACACTGACTGTGTGGCACGAATACAGCCTGGATGGGACACCACTCCATTAAAGTACACAGTGCATACACTCGTGCACAACCAGTGGTCCGCCCTCTGGCATGTTTTTGGGAAGTGGGAGAACCCAGAAGAACATGTACAGAATCTCACACAGCTGTACAGCTGTGATAGAGTAACAAACTATTAAATATGTTGAAAGGAAATTCATTTTTAAGTTCTTAGAAGTCTATTTTGTAGATAAATTAAAAGCAGACGTGCTATATTTACATTTTTGCTCTTAACCATGACATCACGTTTGGAATGTGTGGATGGATGTGGCGATGTTTTAGCAGATTGAACCCAAGCAGCTGTGTGCAGGTCCAGGAGTGCAACTGTGACTTTGTGGGTTTTGGGCCATCGTTCACAAACGGGTATCAGGCATTAGATTGTAATCACAAAATTGCCCTGAAATTATCCAGATATTTCTTGATTTTCTAATGGCTGATTAAATAGCAGATGTGGCCTAATTAGGGTGAAAAGCCTTTTCATCTGTGAATATTGCATTGACCCATATAACCTAGTACTTGATTTAACCCTCTCTCTCTCTCTCTCTCTCTCTCTCTCTCTCTCTCTCTCTCTCTCTCTCTCTCTCTCTCTCTCTCTCTCTC
>JBCNYH010000006.1:9135441-9145940 GCA_039654325.1 Tandanus tandanus | reverse complement strand
TAAAGCTGCTTTGTGACAATGTCAATTGTAAAAAGCGCTATACAAATAAAACTGAATTGAATTGAATTGAATTGATTATGTATTTTTATCAGATGAAATTAAGACATATTGTTATTATTATTATTAATATTCAGTCAAAACAATGGACACTCACAGTTTTTCAGTCACTTCGAGCAGGCGGCATTATTGTTATGCTTTAAAAGTGGTAAAATTAAGCATTAAAATCTTGTTTTAGTTTTTATGCTTATGGTTAGTATACAGGCTTAAGAACACACCTTTATGGAGTATGGTTTAATACATTTACGTAAGTGTGTGATTTAGTGTGCTTTTTATCCTTTCAAGTAGAATATCCTAAAGTATGTAGTATAGTGTATAGTATATAGTATAGTGTGCTTTTTTCTTCCCATGTAGTATATATTAAAACAATTATTCTCCTTAGGCCTGGTGATTGTCACGGAATTGAATAGTCACCTTGACGTTTCATCTCACGGACTATTTAGAGACATTCACCTTACCTTTGTCAAATAATTGGTAATTATCTCGTTATAGTGGCCCCTGCCAAGGAGTGGGATGTATTAGGCAGGAAGTGACCAGTCAGTTCTCAAAGTTGATGTGTTGGAAGCAGGAAAAATGAACAAGCATAAGGATTTGAGTGACTTAACCTGGGCCACATTGTGCTGGATAAACGACTGTGTCTGTTCATCTCCAAAGTGGCAGGTCTTGCAAAGTGGCAGGTCTTGCATGGGTGGCCAAGGCTCGGTGGTGTACATGGGGAGCGAAGTCTGTATGTGGTTATTGAGAATTTTCCCTCAATTTCCATCACTGGTCTCATTACAAATAGAGAATTTATTTCTATCTGAAAGACTTTAAGGTTGTGTGTGTAATGCCATAAAAAAAACCCCAACAGAATTCTAAGCCTGAGGAGATGAACAGCTTTTAGTAGAATCACAAAATTGCTGTAATCCCATCATGACATAAATCCAGTATATAAGCTTCAGCCACTCTGCAGTGGGTTAACACAACCACCCCGTAAAATGTTAGCATCCATACATGCTAATTAGCTAATTACCTGTTAATAGTCCAGACATAAAATGTGCCTTTCTTAACACCCCAGGCTACTAATTTCTTCACCATTGTATTTGCATCATTCACGACAAACCTTTGAACATTAAAGCTGGTGGTTAATGGGGTTGTTTATGGAACAGAATACTCTATGCAAGACTTTCAGCAAGTCCCCTGCTGATTTCTTCCCTTTCTATTTTATTCGGTCCCCTGTAGTTCTCACAGACGTTTTGCATCACAAGCCCTTAATTTTCAGAGCTGCATAGGAGATCTCAACCATATCTCGGTCTGCCATCACTAACCCCTCCAAGAATAAACTCCATTCATGAGCGAGTGGTGCATATTAATAATAGGAGACAAGAGCTGGGAAGAAAAGTTATAGGTTCTCCTTATCAAAATATCATCAGTTTAATGTAAACAGACATGATTTCTGTGCTGACGTTTTCCTCTAAAGGAGCAGATTAATGTACACAGTGTTAGCCATGCTGCTGGATTCTACTGAAGCGTGTCGGTGGGGACTTCTTTGGTGCCAGGCTCTTGAAAAGCACACAGGACCTCGTCTCTACCACATTGTTTATAGCATCCCGTTTTCTGGCCGCTCGAAAAGATTAATATTACCATCACTTCTCTGTCAAGACTGTTTGACTTTCCTCAGTCTGGCTTGAGAGAGAACCGTTTCTCTCAGCACCAAAAGAAAAAAAATTAACTGGAGGAAAAGGAGAGCCTCTGTTTCTTTTCTTTCTCTCCTCTCCAGCTGAACTATGGAGAGAACAGGGTTGTTAACGAAGTCCAGACCACCTTTGCTCCTTCAAGGCCGAGACGGGAAAGCACGGGTGCTGGACACATCCCAGAAGTCTGAGAGCAATCTGAAAGAGCACATCCTAATGGGGCCCTCTGCCCTGCTTTTAATTAACGACCTCCATTAAACTTTATTAGTATTAACTTTATTATTATTTAGAGGTATTCAGGCAAGAGTTAGAGTCGCTGTTTAGCAAGGATTCAGCATCGTGTTCTATCCACTTACTGCTATCGACATCCATTAAGCAACCTGAAGTTCCATTTCTAAACGCTGAGGTTCTGTGTCGGCTTTTTTAAATGGTTTTGGTGGTAGATAAAATATTTCAAATGATACTGGCATGGCATTTGTTGCCACTGACTTAATTATACAGTTGTTAAAATAAGTTAGTGGTTGTTAAGGCATGTCCACTTGTCACATTGATTTATGAGACTCATAAACTCCGAGATATTTTTCCTGTGGGCCCCAGGTTCCTCTATGATACTACAGATTTAGTTTGTCTAATGGGTTTAAGAAATCTTTTGTTTATGCTTCGCTGACATTTCACCTGTTCATGGTAGTTAGCATTACTTAGCTATATTTGTGTTTCTTTTTTGAACACTAAAACATATCAGCTAATGCATGCCTCTTTGGTGTTTATTCATGCACTTTGCTGCAAACCATGCAAAAGTCCTCAAATTCACTCAAAACCACTGACAGACAAAAACAGTCTCTGCCATGTTAGCAACCTCTTTTAATGAAGTGTTGATTGACTTAGGATTGAAGTCACATGGGACTCGCCCTTTGGCCCGGTCTGGTTTGCTGTGTGAAACCTGAGCTGCCTCAGTGAGAATGGGTCATCGCAGACCCCTGTCCATCCTTCTGACACTACCCAATACCCTTAGTTGGTATGCAGCTTAATTTTGCTTTTTAAACAACGTCCAATGTTCCCTTTGATAAATCACTCTCTAACACCTCTGAACATCTGCTGTTTGAAATCGCTCACATAACAACCTGTGCATGAATTTGAAAAAATAAATGTGTCAGTCTTATGGCACTACCTGGCGAGAGGTTGTATGGAAAATGTGATTGAGTTGGGATTTATATGGTTTTATCATATAAACTGTGCAATAGTAAGACAATCCAGTTTTCAGTTCCCCTCATACCAATGAGAGCCAATCTAAATAGCATAAATATCTGAAATGTTCCTCGTGGTGTGAGTTTATGAAGTTCCTCTAACCTCGTTGACCAGCTGGTGACAATTATTAACCATAGGCTGGCCATGTAACTGTGCACAATCTCCATATAGTCTCATCCATCATTGGGCATGGACAACCATATGATCACTGCTGAGCAAATATACGTTATTTCGGTGGCAGACTATTCTTAGCCCAGCAGTTATATCACCATGCTAATGATGTGGTTGTTGCTTTTATCAGGTACCTGCAGCAATGAATGGATTTTTCATAGAGTAACCTAAAAGCTACTATCTGGATAAGAATGCATTGTCAGCTAGAAATCTCCATGGCTAGATGACACATAATCTATATGACACCAGTAACAATAAAATAGTCTCTCAGGGCCATTTGCAATTGAGTTAAAGGATTAGTGTTGTGGACACGATAGGAGACTTTTCACAGTCTTCTAGAGCACTGGGGATATATAAAATGGGGTTATTGTTCCAAAATCTGTACATATTATGTAAAATTTCATATATGAATAAATACACAATAGTATGGAGTACCTTCAAATTTAAAAAAAAATCAGCAAACAGTATCAGTTTGTCTTGAAAATATACACGGAAGTTTCCAACTTGAAAAATTCTCGGGATTCCAACTGAAATAATTTTCAAAAGAGGATGTTTTTCATGAAAAATTTTCCATTCAAAATTAGATAAGCATATGTCGTTTAACTAAATCATGCATTTGTGGCAACATCCTCGATTTGTTCTGCACAGGGCAGATCTGAATACATGCGAGGATGTGTCTGTCCAAAATGTCCACTCCGACTTCTCTATCTCTTGTGATAATAAGAAATGTATCTTTTTTCAGTCAGATGCACTTTTTATCAAGTATATCTAGGTAAGTGACTTTAGAGCGAAACATATCTGAACCATGTCCTGAAATGTTGATTACACAAGCATGTGAATATGTGTCCGTCCAAAAGTGTCCACTCCGAAATCTAGGTTTATGCCATCAGTAAATTAACACAAAATATATTTCTACCAATAAAAGCTCAGAAAAAATATCCATTTGCTACATATTTTATATACTATACGTTTAGAATTCAAAATGTTTGTCCACTCCGAACCCCTTTTGTTACAAAACATAAGGTGTCCTATATTTGTTGTCTTCCCTGAATTTATAGATTCATTTCTACTAGGAAAAAATCACTGGTTATGTTATTCAACTTTCAAACTATTTCTAATAGACAAGTGATTTTGAACCCGGATTATATATGAATAATAAATAAGTATTGGTACACTGACTGGATGAACAAACAATTATTTAATTACTCACGGAATAAAATGGCAAAATTGCTTCATCATAACCTAATAACATAATTTGAAAATAATATTTCGTAAATAAAGTGTTTTATTCACAGCTTACTGATATACACCAGCATTTGTCGGAGTGGATAAATTGTCCATTATTTGTACATCTCACAGTGTCTGCGATATTTAAAACTTGAATGTGGACATGTTTATGATTTATTTTAATGACTTCTAAAACCTGCATGTGCATGCATCTTCTAATCTAGTCATTATTTACTAAATTTTCGAATGAAATGAAACTTTTCCATTAATAATGAAATGTTTTGCAAACATATTTGTTTCTAAATTGTAATAAGTCCTCAATAAATCTAAATAAATAATGTGATTTAAAATTTAATTTTAAAAATTTAACTGGTTTTAACTTTGGAATCTTACTTCTATTGACAATAATAGTTTTTAAAGAAATTTTATTGTTTTGGACATGCATACTTTCAAAGGCCATAACTTCCAAGAAAATGACGCTACAGCCAAATTTGTTTAACATTTAAGAAAATTACTACTTAGGAAAAAAATAGCAAATTAAAAACCTTTATTTTTGACCTCTTTGTGACTGATTGCTCTAAGAGACTGTGAAAATGCCCAGAGTAAAATTACACTCCGTGGTATTCAGATCTCAGACAGAACTATGGACTTAAGTGGTATTCAGATATAGGTAATATGTTATATGTAAATTACACACAACTCACTGCTCAAATCTAGTATCCTTAAAGACATGAACTACACAGTAGTGATTTGTATAACCGGAAGAGTACACACAGAAGATGACATAAGCTCTTGTATAACCTATCTTTGAATAGTCTCAAGTTTCACACATCACTGTTGACCAAACATTTTGACTTGACTCGCCAGCAACTCTAATTGCGGACCTGCGTGTACATCTACATGCTGCACCAACATGGTAGGTTATGTCTCATAAAGCGAAAGGAAGGAATGCACAGTGCTTCACAACACTAGCAACAGTGCCACAGTCGTACCAGAACTACCATTATTCATGCCTAGGTCATGTGATCTGAATGGTCCTCCTCTCAGATAATAGCTGGTTAGTGGTGTTCCCTTGATGGTCCCTTTTCACTGAGGTGGGCTGACACTAACAACCATTGGGCTATAGTCAGTTCTTTTAGACTTACAAAGTTAACTACATGATAGGTGGACCTGATGAAATGAGGGGGTTTTACTTGAAAGTAAGTAAATTCTTCTCTTCTTTTTGCACTAGTTACTAGTTCAGGTCATATACTCCAGCACAGGTGCTGCATTGTTTACACCAAAGGCCTTCATGTGACCTACTATTAAACCCATGGGAAAGACGACAAAAGGCTTGCATAGCGGCAACTCTATTGGTTGGAGTCTTAATGAATGACCTTACTGTTACCCCCACTATATACATCCCGTGAGAAACAACAACAAAAAAGAAACCTCCACTCTTGTGTATTATTTTACTTCTCATGCGTACACCATCCGTCAAGCCCTTTCCCCATTATTTGTGATTAGTGGAGTATCATTTCTCAGAAAGGATTCCCTTCAGTTGATTGAAGTGAACAGAGTTACTTAAAAGTATCACAGTCCTGCCATCACTTCTCCATCTCTTGGACATACGCCAGAATTAAGCAGCAAGTAAAGAAAACCATCAGACTTCATTCAACAGTTTACATGTGTATAGACAAACAAGCACAAGACTCAAGTCCAGACTTTTAGACGAGTCCCATAGTAAGCTTAGTCTCTCCCTAGTGAGCGGGCCGGTACAGCTCCTTCGCTCCCCTCCTCCTCTTAGAAGTCATCTCCTTCTTGAGTTTTTCCATGAACAAAGTCTGGCTGCCAAAACCCGCTGATATTTTTCCATTTGGGCTGCAGTGGGCACACGATTCAAGCTGTAAACATGAATGAAAGGTCTGAAACTCTCTCCTTCTGCCACTTTCATCACTGAGGGGATAGGTTGTATCTTATTCACATTGCTTTCATAGAGACAAGGGACCCATAAATCTACTTTTATTAGGCGAACATGAACTCCATTCCCTTGGACTCTGTCAAATGGACCCATACACATGCAAGCCTGGTCTGAATTTTTTAAGTTTTGGACATGGTGTGTACATGTATTTTTTTAGGTTTTTTTTACACAGTGCATTGTTTTTTCTTCTCTGAATGACAATAGAAATTATTTGTCTTATTGGTAAAATAGACACACACACACACACACACACACACATATATAGAGAAATACTTCACCGTGATGCAGTTTCCATTTCTCCTAGTCACCCTGATCTGGTCGTCCCTGTTATACATAATAACAGGTTAACAACCCCTTCTCGAGAAGGTAGACCAGGACATTTATCCATTTTCTTACAAGTCTGTCATACCTCTCACATATTGCCAATAACTGCAATATGATAGCAGGGATGTCTCCTCCTTGTGTGGTCCACCATATCTTCCATATGGTAAGAGAATACAGGCTTCATGACGGAGGTTCAAGCAGAAGATTTTGATAGCAGCAGGGAAAGCTAATATATTGGGATAGTATGTGACTTCCCCTGTGTTTTCTTACCTCTTGACATCAGCCTGAAATAAGACCTAATTATTCAAGGCTTTCCCATTTCTGTCAGGAATTGTTGGCTGCACCAAACAGGCATACTCTTGTCCTTAAGGTACTTGCATTTGGATTCTATTCTACAGGCTTTTGACGTAAATCGCAAGGGGGATCATCTCTCACCTGCAGTGCACATATGAAAACATGATGGAAAGTTTTCCCACAGAGAAGATTTGTACTATGCAGTGCCTTATAATTATGTGAGTTATGTAGTCATGTAGTCAGTTTAGTTGTGGTTTGCCAGTGAGCTTGGGTCAGAAGGGATTATCGTGTGAACTCCAGGCCCTTCTTTGGCAGACGGGACCAGACATTTACCAAAAACAAAGAAACACACAGCCAAATAACATCAGTGTTAGAATTCAAAACAATCCACACACATACAGACTATGGAATGTGTACATTCTGCCCCTCCAAGCCTTCTCACACCTCAGTACGCCTGGGGTGTTTGTTGTGAAGGAGACAAACACTGAGGGTCAGCTCGTAGGAAAACAAACCAGACCTGTCTCACCGTCTCTTCAGTCCTAATGGCCTCATAGAGCTTGATCCTGACACTTTATTTAGTAAATTTCTCCTTTGGTAAACATTCATATAAACTGATCTAGATGCAACGAATGTGGTTAAAACAATCAAAGAAATAGCAGACGCTTAGCTAAAGACTTGAGCCTGCTCTCAGCCTGATTTTACTCACAGGGGATGTGATGTGATGGAGTCCATCCCTGACGGAGTGAGGAGAGATGGGATTGAGACTCTCTGTGCTTCCTGGAAGATAATCCTGTTTGTTCCAGTATGGCAAGTAAAGAGTTTAATGAGGATTGATCATCCTGGAGTCTGAGTGTAGCAGGCCTCCCCAGTAATGTCTGGCATGTTTACAGTGATCATGGTTACATGTATAATGTACATATTCACTTATAATTGACTTTTTAATGCTTTGAATAGCATTTTTTAATGCAATACTTTGATGCTCAAAATTTGGTTTCCCCTCTGCTCTCTCTCTCTCTCTCTCTCTCTCTCTCTCTCTCTCTCTCTCTCTCTCACCCAGGGTTATGGGGTTGAGTCCTGGTTCTCTCTTAATAGAGGCTGCTATTGTGTTAATGTAATATAAGAACTCTTTCCTCTCATTCTTCATCACGTCTAATGAGACTCCCTCAGTGGCCATGTGTCCCTTCTGCTCGGGCCACGGTCACAGACCACAGACCCGAAAAAGCAGAGGCAAACAATGGCATGATACCACACACCACACACTCAAGTTGAATATTGACAGGATATCATGCTCATGAATGAGCTGTTGTCTTTTTTTTTCTTCTTCTTCTTCTTTTTTTTTTTTTTGAACATTTCAGGTTTTACATATACATAGTACCAGATCACCCAAACAAGACAAGGGCCTTATGAACTTCCTGAAAATGCTGTATTATTCTCCCTGATGCACAGCTCTGCCTGTTGGGATGTATTTTTAGAAATAACATACACACACTTTAATCATCCAGACTGCAGACTTAAGTGTGTAGTATTATAAATGATGTGGTGTTACAGTACCTACATAAACTTGAGGAGTTTTGGGGTTGGAAACATGTTGTACACTTTGGGGGTATATGGACTAATGGTAAATGGGCACATACATTCTGCATTTGGATGAGCTGAAAACCACTAATTACAGGGCTCTGTGTAGATAAAAAAAATAGACGCTACGGTTGTAGACTGATGAGTTTGTTTGTCATTTTGGGTTTCAGTCATTTTCTTGGGGATTTTGTATGGTCTCCCCATGCTTGCGTGGGTTTCTTCTGGGAATTCCAGTTATTTCCACAGTCCAAAGGCATGCACTAGGCTGATTGGATATTCTCTTACACCTGGTTGCCCCTAGGTGTGAATGGCTGTGTGTCTGTGTTGGCCCTGCGATGGTCTGGCAAGCTGTTCAGAGTGTACCTCGCCTTTGCCCAGAGAATGCTTGGATGGGCTCCAGCCTCCCCATGACCCCAATAAAGGATAAAGTGGTTTGGAATGAATAAATGAATTAACTCTTTAAATAAATACTGCATGTATATAAAATCATCTGCAATGTGCAACAAAATAGACACTTTCATTATTAAATGTCTATTAGAATACCAGCTACAGATAAAAGCACAGGGCCGTGTTCAGAGTTACAGTTTCAGTAGTGTGTCTAACCATCATTTTCACTCAGTAGTGAAGTCTAGACTGAATGAGATTATTGACTAAGGCTTGTGGAATGTTGTCCCATTCCTCCAGAAGAGCTGTGCAAAGTTCATGGATATTCCTAGGGACAGAACACGTGCAAGTATGCGGTCAAATCGCTGTGGTGTCAAACTGCTGGAACCAATTTCTAAGGTGGCTTATTGTTGAAAAATGAACATTTACAGCTGCAGCAGTTTGGTAAAATGACATGCCGGCTTGCAACATGCCAACTGCCCTCTCCCTGTCATCTTGTGAGATCTGTTGCATTGTGATGTGTTACCAATCTGGAGGATTTGGCCTGGCTTTTTATAACCCTAATTTCAAACCCGTTGGGACACTGTGTAAAATGTAAATAAAAACAGAATGCAGAGACTTGCAAATCCTGTAAACCCATATTTTATTCACAATAGGACACAAACATATATCAAATGTTGGAAGTGAGACGTTTTAAAGTTTCATGAAAAATTTCAGCTCATTTTTAATTTTATGGCAGCAATACGTCCTAAAAAACTGGGCAACAAAATGCTGGAAAAGTAAGTGATATTAAAAGAAACAAAAAAGAGGAACATGCTGCAACTAATTTGGTTAATTGGCAAAATGTCAGTAACATGACTGGGTATAAAAAGAGCATCTGGGCAGAGGTTCACCAATCTGCAAAAAACTTCACCTACAAGGATCTGGAGAAATCTCACAAGGGCACAAGGGAAAATTAAGGCCCAAAATTAATATTGGATGCCCATGATCTCAGGCAGCACTGCACTAAAAACAGGCATGAGTATGTCATGAAAATCACTGTGTGGCCCCAGGAACACTTCCAGAAATCATTGTCTGTGAACACTAAAGCAGTTGAAAATAATCTTTGAATCAATACCTTGTGATGCATTGTGAAGAACGTAATCGATTATGGCCAGCTGAAGTTCTAACTCATTTCCTGTTAGTGCTTAATGCCCTGCCCTGTGATTGCCTTAAACATGGTGACCCAGATTGTGACGCTGTTTAAACCGGTTGTGGCGGAGAGGCTTCGTAGAGCAGTGCTGGAGTGAGCACTCGGCTTACTTGTTAATGAAAGCAGCGCAGAGGAGCATCGGCATCTCTCCGACATTAACTTTCACCCCAGTTCAACATGGAGGAATCCAGTAGTTGACGTTTTGCCGTTATTTCTTTTTTCAAACTTTCCAAAAAATAAAAATAAAAATACACCTTTTGTTTTTGTCTCACGATCAGCAAAAGCATCTGTTTAAAAAAAAAAATGAAAAAGGTATTAAAAAAAATATATCTTTGCATGTGAAACAGTTCATCATCAGTGTTGGAGTTTGTGTGATGGATGTTAAACTTTATATATA
>JBCNYH010000006.1:9110630-9127892 GCA_039654325.1 Tandanus tandanus | reverse complement strand
CGCGCTATCTCACACTCTCTGTACGTTCTCTTTCTCTCTCTCTCTCTCTCTCTCTCTCTCTCTCTCTCTCTCTCTCTCTCTCTCTCTCTCTCTCTGTATTTAACTCCTAAATAAATGCATTTCAAGGGCATTCCCGTCTGTTAGAAAATGTCTTCTCACAGTCCAGCAGGCTCATCTCTGTTTTTTGGTAACTCGTCATCATTGTCCATGAAAAATAAAGCAGTCAGGGAACCCGACTGACCCAAGACTAGCCTTTCCCCATGGATTAATGTGAATTTGGAGGTCAGGGTGCTAAATCATATTGTAATATACACAACAAGTACACGTCAGTTGTAACCTGGCTTCCGTCAGCATTTCTAATGGTTCTTACTCTTTGAGAGCTTGCGTGAGCCAATTCAGTATCTTAAACTCTTTAAATGTGTATGGATGAGGCATAGTATGTAGAAAATCTCTCTAATCTCTGGAATATGTTAAGTACTCGGTTCTGTTTTCTATCCCCTCTACTCCAGCGGCCTTCACCATGATTGGCACATCCAACCACCTATCAGATCGCTGCTCCCAGTTTGCCATCCCCTCGCTCTGCCACTTTGCCTTCCCCACATGTGATCGGAGCTCTGGGATTGATAAACCACGAGACCTGTGCAAGGATGAGTGTGAGATCCTGGAGAATGACCTGTGTAAGACTGAGTACATCATCGCTCGCTCCAACCCCATCATCCTCAAACGACTCAAACTGCCTAACTGTGAGGACCTGGCTGCTTCGGACAGCCCCGAGGCAGCCAACTGCATGAGGATAGGCATCCCTATGGGAGAGGCTATCAACAAAAGTGAGCGCGGATTTTTTTTTCATTCATGTGTATTTCTTTCATAACTTCACTTCCAGCTTTAAGTCTGACTCCACCCACTGCATAATTTATAATAATGCCTAAAAAATCAGAAGCGATCGAACCCACTGTTTCCTTCCTCACACAGATCACAAGTGCTTCAACAGTAGTGGTTCTGATTATCGAGGCACCGTCAGCGTGACGAGGTCAGGCCGCCAGTGTCAGCCATGGAACTCACAGTATCCACACAGCCACACCTACCTCGCGGTGCGCTATCCCGAGCTAAATGGTGGCCATTCATATTGTCGTAACCCAGGCAACAAGCAGGAGGCGCCCTGGTGCTTCACTCTGGATGAAAGTGTTCGCATGGAGCTGTGCGACATCCCTGCATGTGGTGAGGACCTAACACTGCTGGAATTCAGATTTAGTTTCACTGACATAAAGGCACTATATTTATTATTATTATTATTATTATTTTATTTTATTTTTAATTTTTTTGCTATACTGTATTAATCCCACAAGGGAAATTATTACCTCTGCATTTAACCCATCCAAAGTGAGCACACACACTCGTAAACAGTGAGCACAAACGCTCACTCGGAGCAATGGGCTGCCACACACATAGGGGCGCCCAGAGAGCAGTGGGGGGTTCGGTGCCTTGCTCAAGGGCACTTCAGCCATGGAGGTGGAGGAAGGGAAGGTGCAGCTCACTCCCTTTCAGTCCCAAACCTGTTTCTCTAACCATTAGGCCACGACTGCCCCCAATAAATCAGTAGGAAATGATAAATATCAGAATTCAATAAACAATATTTATGAATATATTTAAAATAGGATATTTACATACTGCATATTTAAGTTAGCTTTCATTCATTCGTTAATTCATTTGCCGAACCGTTTAATCCTACTAGGGTTTCAGGGATGTTGGCGCCTATCTCAGCCAACTCCGGGGGAAGGCCGGACAGCTTGCCAGTTTATCTTAGTTCCAACACACACAACCACTCTCACTCACACCTAGGGGCAATTTAGAACAGCCAATTAACATAATGTGCATGCCTTTACAATGTGGGAGGAAACCAGAGTACCCAGAGGAAACCCACACAAGCACGGAGAGAAAATGCAAACTCTACAAAGAAACACTCTCGCTGAGCCCTGGACTCAAACCCAGGACCTTTTTTGCTGTGAGGCGGACATGCTAACCACTACACCTCTGTGCCCCCTTGCATAGTGTACTCTCGAATAATTTTTATTACCAGAATATAATTCAATCTTTGATTAATTATGGAAAGTAAACAGTATACAGAGTTTTAACAGTAAATCAGTACCTTGCTAATTATACATAAATAAACTGTGCAGGTAAAATAAATTTTTGTGGTCTATCTCAGAGCAAATTTCTGAAAGTATTTTTCAGTAGCATGTTATTATAGTAGAAGATTGATTTATGACTGTTTTGTTTTTGGTGCTCAGACCCCGAGAAGCGTGGAGGCAGCAGTATGGAGATTCTCTACATTCTGGTCCCAAGTGTTGCCATCCCTCTAGCCATCGCCCTGCTCTTCTTTTTCATCTGTGTGTGCCGAAATAACCAGAAAGCTTTACGTTCGCCCAGCCAGCGTCAGCCCAAGCCTGTACGCGGCCAGAACGTGGAGATGTCCATGCTCCCTGCATATAAGCCCAAGGTCAGAAAAACATGGCAGAAACGTTATAGGCTATGTATGTATGTATGTATGTATGTATGAGCAGTCTCTTTATGAGTTGTTTATTTGAGTGTTAGTACAGGATTGGACACCAATCATTTAGAAGGTAGTTTTTATAGAAGAGATGGCTCCCTCTTGAGGTTAGCAATGAAAAAGAAGCCACTGCTATTGTCTGCTGTACCATGAAGTTCCCATTTTTCACAAAAGAGAAGAAACTCAAATTGAATGACTGAAATTATGTTTTTAAAAAAAACTCCTCTAGGTTCTAAACTTGCCTAATGTTGAACTTTTATGTGGAATATATGAAATAAATATGATGTCACTGTACTTTAAGACATTTCTACAGCACACAGTATCAGAATATATAGGTTTCCTAACTGCCAGTCAAAGAGTGGTATTACTCTTTTCTAAACGAATACGTAAACCGAATCTGAGTATATTTTTATTAAATATGTATAAAATAAAATTACTTGAATACTTAAATTAATGTGTAAGATTTAGCTGTACCTAGCAACACCTAGTATTGAGGTTCCAGATCGCAACCAACTGAAATTTCATTCCCGACCCCTTACGTTCAAAGCCTGGTTCAGGGCAATTGTAGAAACATGTTGATGCAAGATGGTGGCCTCCATGAGAGGGGACCTGCTCTCTGTGAAGATATAAACAGCTTATTATATATAAGATTCCTAAAATTATTATTATTATTATTATTATTATTATTATTTTGTTATTATAGATGAAAACTTATTTGATGATGATATATTTAATTTATTTTAATTTAATTTAATTGTACCTTTAACACAGGGTATTTTTAATTATATTATAGATAGATAGACAGACAGACAGACATTATTTTGACTGGTGAGTTTGTTATGGTACTAATTGTGTATAGTCATGCTGCCCATCCTTGGTGAAGCATTCATGTGTTTGCAGATAATTCTGGGTTTAGGTTATAATTGGGAGTATATTTTTGTATTATTGTATTATATATTATTATTGACTATAATTGGAAGCAACCACTAGAGAGTGTTGGAGGTTTTCCATTTTTTCCCCCTCTTAACTTTTTTACCACCCTCATGTTGTCAACCATGTACTGTATATAGTCTATAGTCTTTCCACGACTAATGATTTATTCTTTTTAAGATCTTATCTTACATAACTTTAAATAAATGTAAAAGAATAGAACCTGGCGCCCACCAGACAGTACATTGTCTAGGGCCTTACACATCAGATTTGGCCAAGCGTGTGGTTCTGCACAGTAGAAATGAGTCAAGGGAGCCTTTGAATTCATAGCTGTGCACTGGGGAAATAAAGTTTTATGATTGCTCTACAAGCTTCTGACCCAAATGCATACATAGTCATCCTTTCAGTTGTGTCCGGTGCAGAAAGTTATTTTATGAACACTCAGCTTTAGTCTCTGCTTTATGAAACTTAACCAGTCCCAGATGTGTTGTTCCCTACTTAAAACACTCTCATGCAGATCCAGCTGCAAGTCAAAGTTCAAGACAGGAATCATGCAGAGGTCAGCGTTCACATGACTAATATTTAATATGAGATGATCAGGGATGGGATGTAGTCGCCTTAGGACAGGTTGGTCCTAACACGAACCAGCTGTCTCTTATATAATAGCCATGGCTTTCTCTACAGCATCTGCGTCCTGGGTAGAATTTCATGTGAGCTCAGAAGATTACTGAAGTCTTCATTTGCTGTCCCCTGCGTTAACCATCACTAGGTCTACAGATATTTATTTATGAACAATATAAACTTTTAAGTGAGGGATAAAACATGATAGGGCACCAGTCCCAAGAGTTTTATTCCGAAATTTACAAAGAATGGCTTTTTAAAAAATTTTTATTAAAGAATTATTCACTTGACTGCTGTTATGATTTGTCTTAAAGCAACTGTAAACAGCCAATTGGTGGTGAAACACTTTTAATTCTTTTGTTTGTTTTGCACAAATGTCTGCTGTAACGGAGAGCACTGACACTGGTGACTTCTTCTATAAACGTTAAACAAACCTATCTTTACAGAGGACTTCATCATATTATTCATACTATTATATTTTTTTCTTCTTTATGTTTTTATTATTCATACCAGATCATGTGGTGCCTCCACCATACCATCCACCAAGTTCCTGTAAATAATGCGGTTACTATAGAAACAGTAATGTAGTATGCAGTATATGTTATACAATACGTAACTGTAGTTTTGCACTGTATCACATACAGGAACTGGTCAACATGTCATAGAATCTCATCTCATTTGCCGAACCGCTTAATCCTATCAGGGTTGCAGGGAGGCTGGGTTCGCAGGTCCAACACACACACAACCATTCACACACACCTAGGGGCAATTGGAACAGCAAGTTAGCCTAATTTGCATGACTTTGGACTGTAAGAAACCAAAAAGAAACCATAAACTCCGCACAGAAACACCAGAGCCCAGGACTCGAACCCAGGACCTTCTTACTGTGGAAACGTGCTAGCCACTACGCCACTGTGGTGCCCTGTCATATACTGTGTACTGTATTTGCAATATAACAGTGGATTTTGGTTTCTATGATCGTATTTGGAACACAATATGCTCCTCCCATTTGGAGGACTGACGCCATGTCTAGCAATTATTGATCATAGTAACAAAACATTGCATAGCTCCTTTTTCCTAATTCTAAATAAATATTAATCTGTCAACATTCTGTTTACAGCAGCTATAAAGTAATGCTTGCAGATGGAAAACTTTGAAGTGGGATGTCTGCTCAGACCTTAAGCACTCACTTTAGACTCAGTCAAAGATCAGGGTAGGAGCAGGTCAGAGATCACCATCACAGTCAGAGGTTAAACTCGTCCAGGCTTCACAGGGAAGCATCAAAGCAAAGAGAGGAGTCAGTTCTTTTCAAATCTCATAATCTTTAAGATAAGACTTTCTGAGTATTTTCTGTTTAAATGTCTTAGATTTATTGGTCAGAATTAAGGAAATAAATGTATTTATTCTAACGCTAAAATACTATTAAAACACTAAATTTAGTATAGTAATGGAACAAGAGAGAGTTTTAATTAGATTGGAGGCTCATATGTTAGAAAAAAGTACTCACCTAAATCAGAATATGCTAAACTGAAAACCAAATTCCTCTTCCATCAAATATGGGCGACAGTACGTATAATTAATAAACTCGTACTTTCATTCATTCATTTTCTGAACCGTTTTATCACACGACTGTAACAGGCAGGCTGGAGCCTACCTTGACCTACTCTGAGCGAAAGCGGGGTACACCCTGAAGATCCATCATAGAGCCAACACGCATCCAACCATTCACATTCACAACTAGGGGTAATTTGGATTAATTTGGATAATTAGTTAGTCTAATGTGTATGTCTTTGAACTTTGGGCATCCAAAGACCACTCAGAGAGGTCCTCGCTGAGCCTGGGACTCAAACCCAGGACCTTCTTGCTGTGAGGCAGACATGCTAACCAGTATGCTACCGTGCACCTATAATACATTACACATGAAATCAGTTAACATTGAAAATATTTACATTCTGAAACATGAATTTCTTTGCAGTCTTGCTGTTTTCCATTACAGTGTTTGCTTTGGGTCATTAATTTAATTCACCAAGGGCTCATCGCAACTATGAAGCATGGTGGAGGTTGCCTCATGGTTTGATGCTGTTTTTGCTGTCTCAGGGCCTGGAAAGCTTGCAATCATTGACAAATATTCATTCATTATCCATCCTGCTTATCCTATTTGGGTAGTGGGAAAACTGGAGCCAATCCCAGCTGAGTTCAGTCGAAAGCTGGGGCGCACCCTGAACAGGTCTCCAGTCTACTGTAGGGCTAACACAGACAAAAAGATAGGGGCATTTTAGAACAGCCAGTTAGCTTAATGTGCATGCCTTTGGATTGTGAGAGGAAATTGGCACACCTGAAGGAAACCCACACAAGCACTGGGAGAACATGCAAACTCCACACAGAAACACCCTCGCCAGCTACAGGGCTCCAACACAGGACCTTGTTGCTGTGGGGTGAAAGTGCTAATCACTACACAAGTAGTATTAAGAAACTTTTCAGGAGAATTTCTGACACTACAAATTGAATGTTATGGCAAAATCGTCCTTGCATTTAAATAAAATCAACATGGATCTGCAGTGATTGAAATTTTACTATAAACATTTTTTCTTCTATCTCCTCTTCTCTAGACTAAAGCCAAAGAGTTACCTCTGTCAGCTGTACGTTTCATGGAGGAACTGGGAGAGTGCACCTTCGGTAAAATCTACAAGGGTCACCTGTACCTGCCTGGTATGGAGCATGCTCAGCTTGTGGCCATCAAGACTCTGAAGGACTTCTCCAGCTCACAGCAATGGAACGACTTCCAGCAGGAGGCTTCTGTCTTTGCTGAGCTCCACCATCCCAACGTTGTGTGTCTCCTGGGTGTGGTGACACAGGAGCAGCCTGTGTGCATGCTCTTCGAGTTCCTGCCACTCGGAGATCTCCATGAGTTCCTGGTCATGCGCTCACCACACTCGGACGTTGGCTGCAGCAGTGATGAGGACGGCACAGTTAAGTCCAGCCTGGACCATGGAGACTTCCTGCATGTTGCTATGCAGGTAGCAGCTGGCATGGAGTATCTGGCTAGCCACTTTTTTGTCCACAAGGATTTGGCAGCAAGGAACATACTTGTAGGTGAACAACTTCATGTTAAAATTTCAGATCTTGGATTGTCAAGGGAGATCTACGCTTCTGATTACTATCGTGTGCAGCCTAAAACACTTCTTCCCATTCGCTGGATGCCTCCAGAAGCCATTGCATATGGAAAGTTCACTACAGATTCTGACATCTGGGCTTTTGGAGTAGTTCTTTGGGAGATTTTCAGCTTCGGTCTTCAACCTTACTATGGCTTCAGCAACCAGGAGGTGATTGAGATGGTGCGTAAGAGGCAGCTGCTGCCTTGCCCAGACGACTGTCCCCCACGTGTCTACACACTAATGAATGAGTGCTGGCAGGAAGGTCCTGCACGGAGACCCAGGTTTAAGGACATCCATGCTAGACTGCGTGCCTGGGAGGGCTTGTCATCCCACGCCAGCTCCAGCACACCATCCGGAGGCAATGCCACTACTCAAACCACCTCGCTCAGTGCCAGCCCTGTCAGCAACCTCAGCAGCCCGCGCTATGCCGGATACATCTATGGAGCTCCTCAGGGAATACCAGCAGGTCAGATTGCAGGTTTCGTAGCAGCACCAATGCCACAGAACCAACGCTTCATCCCTGTGAACGGATACGCCATTCCACCAGGCTACACTGCTTTCCCTGCTGCCCACTTTGCCTCAGCTCAGGCACCCACACGAGTGCTCCAGCATTGTCCTCCCCCTAAGAGTCGCTCTCCCAGCAGCGCCAGTGGCTCCACCAGCACAGGCCATGTTACTAGCGTGCCCTCCACAGGCTCGAACCACGATGCAAACACACCACTGCTTTCACATTGCGTCACCCTGGCTCCTGTGACGACCATGCAGGGAGGTGCAGTGTCCATGTTTGGACACATGGCGCAAAAGGGGCTACCAATGGACCCATCTCAGGCGTCTCTGTTAGCCGACTCCAACAGACTCATGTACAACGAATCAGTCATCGCTGACTTGTGAATGCATCTTTACTTTTTTTTTTTTGTAAATGATTATAATTATTGATATTTTAAAATGTTTTCTTTCACTATGTAAATACCAACTAGCTGGAATGGAATGTAAAAGATGTTTTTATATAAAAAAGGCCAGAAAAGAATAAAGGAAAGCCTCCACATCTCCTGATACCTGATACCTGAAGAAGACTTTGGGACTCTTTGATTTTCTTTTGCTCATTCTTTTCCAGCTGCAGTGAGCTTGCTATAAAGGAATCCTCATCTTGATCAGAGCTCTGAAATACAATGTCCATGAAATCATGGCTTTCTCACCAAAGTCTGCCTCAAAGCCATTTTGAATGGACGGTGCCTTCAGCTCAAATCAATCAACGGGTGACAGTTTGCTTTAACCTTGGAATAGTTACCAGGGGTATTGATTATTGAAGTTTGGTCTACAAATTTTCATTTGATATTCCTTTGTGATTCAGCTGATGCCTTGTTATAATTTCAACTCGGCATTATGTTTTAAAGTAAAATTATAGTAAACTGTAGTATATTCACTCACTGAATCTATACATATTCATTGCAAAGACTTAAAGCTTTTTGTACCTGACCTCTGCTAAACCTTATTGCACTATTTCTGGCATTAAACTGGTAAGTGCAAAAGTTTTCATACCCTTAGGTCAAATCTAAGACTAATATATTACGTTTATGGTACACCCTCTGCACTGATCAGATTCTGCCAGCATTAGCAATCTTAAGCCATTCTAACAGACATATCTAAAGCTGCTTTCAAATGGCCACTTGCATGGTACACTTGCACCTGGAACAATTGATTTGTTTTGGAACATTGTGACACCAGTGGGTGCAACTTGCTGCACGTTTCGAGGTGGCGCAAGCTGTTCCAGAATTCGAGTACAGTTTGCTGTCTGAACACAGTTGGTGTCAAGTAGGAGGGTTTACTCATATACAGTAGTGTCCATCTGGGTTATTAGGTCTTTTTTCAGGCTTTTTGCAGCAGGTTCTTCTCCATTGGTTTGCTTGAGTGTTGTTCCTCTAGCTTCTTGTTATTACTCTATTTAAGATGTAAAATCAGCTTCACTGTGTCAGGCTTCAGTTGAAATCAGGCCTTTTCAGTTGCTTTAGCATCCATTCATGAATAGGGACCGCAAACATCAGCTTTTAGCTGCACATACACCATGTTAGAAGGCAGTTTTATGACAAATGGCTTTTCCATTAGCGCAATAGTCAACATTGAGATGTTTCACGGTACTTAGTAAGCATTTTTAAAGAAATTTCTACTTGTTGAATGATATTGGCTGTAAACATAGCATTGTCTATTCTATATTTACATTCCATTAACATAAAATTATATGGCAGACCCTTTTATCCAAAGTAACTTACAGGTGAGATAAGCAGGTGAAGGCTAAGGGCTTTGTTCAGTGGCAGTAGAATTATCCTTTTTTTTTATTATTATTATTATTTTTTATTTTTTTTTTTTTTGGTTAGAGCTAGGCTATCCATCCCATGAGTATCCTGCCATGCTTTTACCCTACCTAGGTGCTGGCTGCCCCACCAGGCTTTCATACCTGAGTATCTTTGTCACTGATCTGCTGAGATGTCAATCTATTGTGTGTCTCACTGGGCAGTCTATTGTACTGTCCGTCTGACTATCTAACTAACCAGTCCTTTTTTTTATGTACTTTGTCTGTATAAATTATCATCTCTATTTGCCTGTCTTAATTAAGTCGTCCAGGTATACCTAATTGGCATGTTGGGTTATCGACCTATCTAACCGAATGTTCATGCTTCCATCCTTCTAGCTGATTGGCTGGATGACTGTGCACTTAATCTGTCTCCCTCAGCAAACTCAATTAAAACTAGAAGCACTTGGAGAGCGCAAACCTCCACCAAATAAGTTCATTTCCATCCTTATTTTCATTGCTGTTAAATAGTATTTTCACAATTTTTTCTCAACCATGATCTTAATGACCATCCATTTTTCTTTATTCTTCATTAAAATTGCCCCTATCCTGCAATGGTAAAGAATCCTTTGAAAAATTCCCAGATTGTGATCTAGATCCCCACCAAAATCTAATGAAGCATTATGAGGGCCATACTCCACCTCTCCAAAAAAGTTTTAAAATACATTTATAACTTTTAAATAAATAAATAAACCACATTCATAACTTTTTCCGTAAAGTTGCTAACAAACAAACAAACAGACCGACAAACTAACCAATGTCTACAAAAACATAACCTCATTGGCGGAAGTGAATAGATTTTTTGTTTCAACATATTTTCAGTCTCACATTGTGTATTAGCAAGAAGGTCTAAAAAAGATCATATGTTTGTGATATGGCTAGTAAGCAATATCTTTACCAGTGATTAGAATTATATATTTTTATTAAAGGATAGCACATTTCCATCTGGTTAATGTTAGATTTAATATTGTATATACTCTTAATGAAACAAGTTTGTGCCTTATTATAAGTTATAACCGCTGTAAACCATTCTTCCCTCAACTTTTACATTTACAGTATTTGGCAGATGCTCTTATCCAGAGCGACTTACTTTTTTAAAGATATACATTTCTTTTTTACACAACTGAGCAGTTAAGGGTTAAGGGCCTTGCTCAAGAGCCCAATAGTGGCAGCTTGGATGTACTGGCGCTTGAACCCCCGACTTTTGGATTAGTAAGCCAGAGCCTTAACCACTGAGCCACCAATGCCCCGCACCAGTGTCTCTTTTTTGCTTTCCTAAAACAAATCAAACCTTCTGTATGATCTGTATGATTAACAAGAAAACGCAGAATTCTCTGTCCTGAAGACTTTTCCGTGATGGAATATCTTTACCGCTAACAAAACAGCTTTATCACTGACCGTTACAAAGCTGTGACTGTTGAGGTTAGCTTTCAGTCTTTCTAAAATAATAATTAGAATGAGTATATTAAAATAAACATTGTTTGTCTTGCACTGAAACCAGTCATTAAAAAAATAATAAATAAACATTTTGTCATAGAAATATAATCAGCATCTTCTTAAAAATCAGATTTGAGAATCCAACAGCTATGTAGTACCCAACTCCATCCTAATGTATTTGTCTTATGAAAGCTGGCTATTGACTACATGCACAGGGTTCTCCGGGTTGAAGAGGATTCTTACTGCAAGAAATGAAGTGAATGCTATTTCTCTCTCTTCTTCCCTCCTATTATTGCTAAAATCCTTTCTCTGCATGCTAATATTATGACATCCTTATTTTCTTCCTGTCAGCTTGTGTAGACTGGACTGGGAGCTTCGCCTAAAAATCACAATGATTAGCTGTACTGTCTAGTCCTAAGCTCTTTTTTGTGTTCTTTTAGTTAGTTGCTATGCAACTATCAAATGCAAATGTGTACCAGGATTCAGGCTGTCGTTCAGGGTACGGTTACAAGGTTAAACATACAGAGCTAGAGCAATCTTCTCCGGAAGTGCCTTTTTGCTTGTGTCGTAACTTATGTCACATTATGAACGAACATCACCTTGCTATGCATGCAATAACTGATATTTCAATGAATTGTTTATTTTTTGAATCAGTGTTTTATTTTTGTACAATGTTTTATATCAACAATATTGCCATATTCTTGTACCTCTAAGCTCTTCATGATCATGATTACGGTATGAGCTCATTTTTGTAACATTCGGCCAAATCACCGGAATTTATACAGCTGTTTGATTTGAAACCATAATCACTTGTACAGCAAGTCAAAAACCACTTAATACTGAAGACTGTGAATCAGTTTTTTTAGGCTCTCCATAAAGGAGCACCATTAAGACACAGTAAATACGTGCTAAACGTTTATACGTTTTCTTTCTTTCTTATGTCAACCTATGTGGCCTTAATTTTCTTTTCTTTCTTTCTTGTTTTTTTTTTTTTGTCATTGTGAGAAAATAATTTTGCACAAATAGTTTGTATGGCAAAATTGCTATTAAACAATCGTTTTTGTTTGTCATATTGGAGATGTTTGATTATTTCAGATTTGAAAGTAAATCATAAAAATTAACTCATGCTACATGCTACATATAACAGGAGGAGGCTGTTCTTGTTATTAAAATGTGTGCATTGAATCAACAAGCAAGAGCAGCATGGTGCATTGGTTCATTTAGTGGTGCAAATAGTTATGAATTTGCAATAACTGGACTATTAAGCATTTATTATGAAACAGTCACAATCTGGTTTATGAAAAAAAAAAAAAAAGAAAGAAAAGTTGCACTTAACATGCTGTTGTACCTTATTTGACCACAAGAGGGAGACGCAGATTAATTTAAGCAGCCATCCTAAACCTAAAGGATTGGTTAAATTAATAATGTCGCTTTAGCGGCCTCTTGTGGTCAAATGAGGTAGAAAGGTATAAAAATACACGACCTGTATTTCTGTCATTGTTGCCAAGTCATTTTTATTTTAAAATGTAAAATAAAACGGATTTTATCTGCAAAACGGAGCTACTTCTATGGCCCTGTCCACCCCTGAACATCTCTATCTGAATCATCACCAGGCTCAAAGCCGAGGTGGGTTTGGCAAAAACAATTCTGCAGAGCCGATCTGGAGTCTGCAATGTAGATAAACGAACTGATGAATTAAAAGCAAACTTACTGGGTAAGCACATGCACAAAACATGTGAACGGAATGCCAATCCACACAGTAAATGCACTTGCACCAGAGGCCTTTGCAGGGGGAAAAAATCATGCTGCACGAATAGACAAGTGGGTGGTGATCGCTAAAGTTCAGCATTCCCATTTAGTAAACAAAAAGAAAGCACATATAAGCACATTCATAAACTAAAGACGTTCACCCAGCAGGTTCTAAAGAATAATCATAAAGTACATATTAACATGAGATCAAGAATAAACTTGGTTTTGTAGTACAGTGAAGATGTGGCCTTGTGCACATTTTAAGCAGGCATGACTTGATTGTTGAAAGCCTAATTGTGAGACTTGTCCTCAACCTTTCATGATTCTTACTCAGAAACTTTTGAACGACGAAGGAGTTTATGATTCAACTCAGTTTTGTACCCGTGATAAAGCGGACGGAGCACTGGGCTAGGGGCGAAGCCTTCCCTGGTGATTTTGGTTAGCCGGAGATGTCACCCCTGTGTTGATAATCGCTCAGTCTCTGCTCGCTGGTGCTTTATAACCTTTCGAAATATTGTCGTGCTGCCTCTGTCTGTCGCCTGGATTGGCACAGTTTGTAGAACTCCACACAACAAATGTGTGCTCCATGGCTTTAGGCTATTTCCACTCTTTGTTTACACTAACAGTGTGTCGTTGATGGCGTCAATGGAAACCTATACTGTATATGGTTTGTAGAATAGATATGTTACTGTTGCATTTAGTTTTCAAATAGGCCATTTTTTTTTAAATTGTTGATTAGCATTCCTGCTCTCTTCAGGAACACAACCCCCCCCCCCCCACCCCCACCCTCACTAATGTATAAGCAGATTCCAGTCACATTCTTGACATCCAAGTCCAGAAACTGTCATTTATTCATCTCATGTAGGTTTTTACAGATGTTTAGCAGCAGATGTGTCACCTTTGGTCTGTGTGGACATTTTATTGGTCTCTATTAGATTTTTTTTTAACAATCTAAAAGAGAGCCTTTTCATTTAGTAAATGATTCATTCATTGAAGTAAATGTTAGTTGTCTATAATAATTGTCAATGGAAGTACCTCCCAAAATATAGTAAAAAAAAAATGTGTGTGTGTGCTGTATGGTTTAGGTTATATTGCTCTTCATTAACTTGCTTCAAAGGTACCTTGAAAGCTTGTCCTTGTCTTTCAGTAAACAAAAGTCCTTTATGTCTGCGAATCCTTCTTTAAAGAATAGAACACAAGTCATGCGTGTTGGCCAAGGCAATAGAAGAATCATATCGTGCATATGGTGAGATGTTAAATGCATACACATATGAACATGATCCTGGCTCAGAAAAGGAGAGGAGTTTGATGTTGGGAATGTTTTTGATCAGTTCTGCTCTCCGGTTTCCAGAATTACTTATCTGGAACTGCCACAGAAATGACCAGTCAGACTGGAATGCAGAGCGAGGAAACCGACCCGATCTGTCATTTCACAGGTGTTTCTCTCTCTCTCTCTCTCTCTCTCTCTCTCTCTCTCTCTCTCTCTCTCTCTCTCTGTGTGTGTGTGCGTGTTAAAGTAATTACCAGGGAAATGGCTATAAAACAGCATGTTATTTATTTATATAAGACAGATCTTTATATTACTTCAATAGTAAATGCACATTAAAGCTAGGAGATACGCATCAGTGTTTCAGAACATCTACAAATTTGGTGTGTAATCATTGTGTTGGCAATATGATCTGAAACACCTACTTTACTCATTCACTCACTTATTTGCCAAACCGCTTAATCGTACTAGAGTTGCGTGGAGCCTATCTCCACTGACACTGTAAAAGGCAGGGTACACCCTGAACACCTCACCAGACCATCACAGAGTAACACACTCACAACCATTTACACTCGCACCGAGGGACTATTTGGAACAGCCAATTAGTCTAATATGCATGTCTGCAAGTCTTTGGACTGTGGGAGGAAACCAGAGTACCCCGAGGAAACCCACACAAGCACAGGGATAACATGTACTCAGAGATGCTCTTACTAAGCCCGGGACTCAAACCTAGGACTTCTTGCAGTGAGGCAAACGTGCTAACCACTACCCCACCGAGCCGCCCAAAACAAATGTATTAGCTCTAAGCTCTAAACTGAATGCTTGTTGATGGGACCCACCTTCAGTGCTTTTTGTGAAAAGACACCAGCATGCAGGACATTTGATGTTAATCCAGTGCACAGTGAGATCCAAATTCTTTTGACATTGCAATATTTGCAATATTTCTGGTATTGATGACATTTTACAAAGAAAAAATAAACTGATAAGAGAGAGAGAGAGAGAGAGAGAGAGAGAGAGAGAGGGAAACTCCCAAATCCCATGAGAGGCCATGTCTCTGGAAGGGAGATGGGTAATTGGCACAAGAGGAAGCAGATGCTTCTCGCTGACTGACTGACTCTTAATCACCCACTGACATGATTTGTGCCTTTCATGTTCCGCATTACTCTCCTTGTTTTTCAGTCTCAGTACCTCTTATTATTTTTCTGTTGCTCAGTCAGAATTGAGCCATGCTGTTGTACCAGACCTTTCGAATCCTGCAACAGTTGATCAAACACTTCTTGATGAATTCGCCACATGTCTGAAATGACACAAGTATGTAGATATGTTGACATGCCAGTCTTTCTGTTTTGTTTATTTATTTATTTATTTATGCAAGGCAATGCTTTGTGTGGTCCTTCTTATTTTTCTCTATTTTACTGGTAGTTTAAATACTACATGCAACGGTCAACCTGAGACCTCTGTACTGACGACAGCAGTGTCCCTCAGGGAGAAGCTCAAGCTGAGGAAATCAGAATCAGAAAAACTTCATTGATCCCAGAGGAAATTGCTTCTGCTAAAGCTGCACAGATAGGCAGAGACACTAGGAGACATGATGAACATTATATAATTAAAATATAATACAACAAAAACACAAATAATGAAATGATGAAATAAATGTCAAATAAACTAGAATAAAAACCTTAAGGATCCTGAAAGGAAAACGAATTGATTAGACTCCAGCTCTTGCAGCCTTACCGCAGGTTTCTCAGTTTGTGTGTCTTCGTTCGTTCATTTGCCAAACCGATTAGTCCTATCAGGGTCGCTGGAAGGTTGGAGCCTATGTCAGCCATCTCTCGGTAAAGGCAGGGTACACCTTGAACAGGTTGTCAATCAGTAGCATGGCTAGCACGCGCACAACACGGGGAGAGCAAGCAAACTCCCGGACAAGACCCCAGGACCTTCTTGCTGTGAGACGAACATGCTAACCACTACACCTTAAAATGTTAAAATGTTTTTTTCCTCTGAAATACAAGTAAAAAGTAGGTCATTCTATATGATGTTTAAATTACAGCACACTACAGCCAAATTCTCAAAATTGATTTTGATGTTAACATTCTATAACAAAAACATTGGTGGCCCGGTGGTAGCCCGGTGGTAGGGTGCTGGATTACTGATCGGTCGGGGGTTCAAGCCCCACTATCAACGGGTTGTCACTGCTGTCCCTCCCAGTGCAGCTAACTGGGTTATCAAAGGCCGGCCATGTCTCTCACTGTATATGGTAACAGGCATGTAAAAGAACAATTGCTGACTTTCGTCAAGAGCAGGCTGCATTGCTGTCAGCGTGTTTCTGCCCTGCGATGGCCTGGCAAGGTGTCCAGGGTGTACTCTGCCCTTGCCCAGAGTCGGCTGAGATGGTCGCCAGCCTCCCCGAGACCCTAATTAGTATTAAGTGGTTCAGAAAATGAATGGATGAATGAACAATAGCATTGAAAGTAGTTCAAGCTGTAAACCAGATCACGGGTTCATACAGCATTATATAGTTATTTTACAAGAAAGACTTGCTAGATAATCGAAGCATAATAATTAGACTTTAATAACATACTGTTATTAATCGTCATCTTCTTCCGCTTGATCCGGGGTCAGGTCGGGGGGGCAGTAGCCTAAGCAGTTTAATTTGTTTCAGAAATACATTGTGGCCGATTCCATTTTATTTTCAAGAGATAACACTGAATTTCATGTTTATTTAATATGCCTGCTAAATGAATGGACCCCTTTAATCTACAACATATAAAAAAGCTCCGACAAGCCCACCTACCCCGACCCCTAATGACAAACTTTTACCGCTCCGCCATCGAGAGCCTCCTGACCTACTGCTGTACAGTGTGGTTCTACAGCTGTACTGCAGAGGACAGGAAGGCCCTGCAGCGGGTGGTGAGGACGGCAGAGCAAGTAATTGGAACTACACTACCCCCCTTCAGTGACATTTACACTGGCAGACTTCGGAGAAGAGCCAGTGGAATTATCAGGGACCCCACACACACGGGACACCCCCTTTTCTCCCCTCTCCCCTCCGGAAAAAGGTACAGGACACTTAAACAAAAACAAACAGACTCAAGAACAGCTTTTACCCACAAGCTATTAAACATGCAACTCCACCACCACCACCGTCACATACACTGACTGAATAACCATCATTCAGACCTTATTCAGACCTAGATCTTCCTGGACA
>JBCNYH010000006.1:9085466-9100079 GCA_039654325.1 Tandanus tandanus | reverse complement strand
TTTTGTTGTCAGCACATTCAACTATGTAAAGAACAAAGTATTTAATAAGAATATTTCATTCATTCAGATCTAGGATGCGTTATTTTAGTGTTCCCTTTATTTTTTGAGCAGTATAATTATAAAAAATGAGAACTCTCCCCTAGAAAGGAGAAGTGCATTTCCCTCAATTCCATTATATTAATATATGAAAATTAAAAGAATGTCTAGTGGACTTTTAAGTTAAATCCAAGTTCCAACTTTATTTGTATTTTTGTTGATTTGTCTCAAAATGAATGATATTTTACAATGAAAGGTTTAATATGAATTAAATCACAGATTTGTACAAAGAATTAAATGTAAAATCTTGATTTTAACAATAACAACCAAACTCTCTATCCAAATCCTCCTACTCTCATCCTCCTCCCGTTCTCATTAGGTCTGTTACTGTGCACGTGCGGGAGGGACGCATTGATTTACACAAACGTAGTTCGCCTCGGAGGCGGAAGCAGATAGCCTACCTTATTGTTTTATTTGTCTATATCTTCACGCTTTGCTGAGTGAACTGAGTCACTTCAACACGATACATATTTTCACATTAATTAAAAAAATTGCACACACATTGGCAACAGCACTATTATTGTTAGTATTTAGTTGATTACTGTCTGAAAAACACTCTAATGTCTGCCAGCTGGTCCTGCTTTTTCCGCATTTTAGCTAACGGTACTCCCTCCATGATCTGTATCAGACCTCCCTCTAGCCTGGCTGTGACAGTGTCAGTCAGAGCTGGTCAGAGCAGTGTTTCAAAGAAAGCTGCCAGGGCCGGGCGCAACCAAGTGTGCAATTGAGAGAGGGGTGCTCACACACGTTTCTTTTCCTTAACAAACGGATACAGAAATATTAACCGTAGGAGACGGATCCGATCTGTTAACAGTCAAGGCTCATATGTCACATATTAATGTATATTATTGGGGGGACAGATTTGTATTTTCCCAATATTGGGGGGGACATGTCCCCCCCAAAGAATACGTGGTTACCCCCATGATATCAAATGTATTTTTTCTACAGAATTGTTGATAGGACTTTACTTAGTCAAATGTCAACATGAAGCTACTCCTTTTGAAAAATAAACTAATGGTCAGCCATAACATTAACACCATCTGATTGGTCTGCAGTTAGGTAGTCCCATAGAGAGCAAGCTGCAATACACTGTGTCTTCTGACACCTTTCTGTCATAGCCATCATTAACAGTAGGAGCTACAGTAGCTATTCTGGGGATCAGACAAGACATACTAGCCTTCGCTCCCCACGTGCATCAATAAGCCTTGGGCACCCATGACACTTTTGTCAGGTCACTGGTTGTCCTTCCCTGGACCACCTTTCGTAGGTACTTCCACTGCATACCAGGAACAACCCACAATACCTGCTGTTCTGGAGATGAATAGACCCAGATATTTAGTTATCACAACATGGCCCTTATCAAAGTCACTCAGATCCTTACGCTTGTTAATTTTTCCTGCTTCTAGCACCTTAAGTTTGAGAACTGAATGTCAACTTTCTGCCTAATACATCCCATTCCTTGGCAGGTGCCACTGTAACAAGATAATCAATGTTAATATTTAATTCAATATATTTTCTTGTTTGAGCCATCAAACAATTCTCGGCATTTTTTCCTATCAGTCAAGGTGTTTCATTATTGACATTTAAATGTCACATGAAAATATCCCTTGCTCCCCCTCCTCCCAGAGAAAGTTACTTTGAAAATGGCAGCCTGCTTTCAAGACTTGAGGCCTGCTCCTTGCAAGAAGCTGATAAAGTTTGAAGAAAAAACAAACTCTAATTCTTGGAAAAAAAAAAAAAAAAAACTGTCCTGAGTATCAAAAATTTTTATCCAAATTGTGTTGCCTTATGTCGAATTTGTCAAGAATGAATCGGAAATGGCTTTAGCAGAATACGATGCTATAGCTAGTGGCACTTCCAGCTAATTCACAGTAGCAACAATCCTCATTAGGGCATACCGCACTGACAACTCACTCACTGTTAGGCTTTCACATGATATGGATAATTATTTCCATCATGGAGTGGGGGGTGGGTGGGGATGGGGTGTTGATTGACTAATTCTCGACATTAAACTTCATCTTGTTCAATAAGCTCTTATTATTATTCACTTCACCTGTCAGTTGTTACAATATACAGTAGTTCATGTTATGGCCGATGGCTGTAACTTATGTATTCATATTTATACAGGCTGAAGCCCAGCATAGCTCAGTATATGTTAGAGTAGTGAAAACGCTACGCTGCACAGGAGCATCTCTCTTTTAGTTTTTGGGAACATGATGAGTCTGATTGAATATTAAATTAAAGCCAGGAAGGAATTGCTTTTCTTTAATTTCTCAGCATAAACCCAGAGACAGAAGCAGAGTCCTGGGTTAAAATGTCACATGACCTTCTTGTTTTTGTTCCATGACCTGAATGTGTAAATTACTGCCAAAAAGAGAGCAGCAGTGCAAAAAAAAAAAAAAAAACCTTCAAGGTTTGTTCAAAGATCCACAGAATACATTAAGACCATAAAAAAACTCACTTTCGGAAGCAAACGTAGGTTTTTGTTTTGTTTTTTATTTAAATATTTTTATACAGAACACTGAATGTCAGTGTTCTTAACAAACTTATCACAGAGGCAGATAAACCCATGAAAGTCTGAGCATTGTAGAAGGATAGGAGTCTCTGAGTTTAAGGATTAGATGCAGAAAGATAAGATTCTCTAAGCTCACAACTCCTTTGGCCATGGGGGGAGCAGATCATTCATCTCCTCAGCCGTCCAAGAGAGGAATAACAACATAATACACTTTAATGTGTTCCATATGCTTTGGGGGTTCAGGGGTAAAGTGGTATGTCCATTCCTACTCCCAACCCCTCTTTTCAAACCTTTGGCTATACCTCGTGTCTGCCCCTCCTCTCTCACTCCTTATCTGTAAGCCTTGTGCTTGTTACTCTGTACTCTCTCTCTCTCTCTCTCTCTCTCTCTCAGCCTGTTTACACACAGACAATCTCTGTCTGAGGAAATAAAGAAGGAACTCCGTCCTCATCATTAGCCATTTTATACCATCTGAATGTCTTTACTCTGTTCTTTATATACCTATATCTATCCACCGTACCCCAAACCAAATTAAGGCGCGCACACACACACACACACACACACACACACAATGACCTTTGAGAAGAATGTAACCTAATCTCATTTCCTCCATGGTAAACTACAATCTGTTCTCCTCATGTCCATGTGGGTGGCTTTGCTCTGGGTTCTCACGTTTTCCACCACCTCCCTAAACCGTTCACGTAGGTCGATTGGCTATGCTAAATTGCCCTTAGGTGTAAATGGGTGTGTGAATGATGCCCTGAATTGAACTGGCATCCTAACCAGGGTGTGTTCCTGCCTCATATACAGTGTTACTGGGATAGGTTCGAGATTCACCGCAACCCTGAACTGGATCAAGTACTTACAAAAGAAGAATGAATGAATGCATGAATGGAGTATTATATTATGAAGAGACCAGATCTCATAAAAAACTAACATTTTACCAGCTTAAACTTAATTCATTTGTAATTTTATTTTTCTATTATTTACTTTTATTATTCATTTTTCCTGAAATTAATTTTTATATTATATTATTACTTTTAATGTCAGTTCACTAAAATCAGAACACTGACTCTGACTCTGTTTATAAAATGTCTAGGCGTCACATAAAAACATTTTTGCATGTTTTCCTTCTGACACAAAATATAAGACGACAATGACAAATTGACCCTGTGATGACCTGGCGAGCCGTCCAGGGTGTACTCTGCCCTTGCCCAGAGTTGGCTGAGATGGGCACCAGCCTCCCTGTGACCTTAATTAGGATTAAGCGGTTAATAAAATGAATGAATGAATGAATGACAAATTGAAGTTTTACTTGCAATCAACCTTGTTATTTTAATATATTTAAAGAAATAGCTTGAAACATCTTGTAAGGCTACTCTTTCTCCCAGAAGCAACTTGACCCCCAGGAGACTTGACTGGATGCACCACTGGGTCTCAGAAATAGTTTAAAACCAGCTAAGTAACTGATTGAAGCAAAGCGATTTCCATCCTGTCAAGTATATAACAGCGGTCCAAATCACTGGAAGCACTTCATCATGGAAGCGTTAAGCAAATGCTTTGTGCTATTGCAATTTACCGCTGTAGTCAGATCAATACAAAAACTTTAGTAATCCATTTGAACTTCATCTCATCATTTTTGTTACCGTTTTGTCCTTTATTTGGTTCACAGGGAGGCTGGAGCCCATCCCAGCCAACTCCAGGCAAAGGCAGGGTACACCCTGAACAGCTCGCCAGACAATCGCAGGGCAATACAGACATACAACTTTTCAAACATTCATTCACACCTAGGGGCAAGTAAAAATATCCGATTAGCCAAATGTGTATGTCTTTCGGAGGAAACCCACACAAGCATGAGGAGATCATGCAAACGCCACACCCCGTCTCTGGGCTCTGTGTTCGAACCCAGGACCTTCTTGCTGTGAGGCGGATGTGCTAGTCACCATGCCACCTCATTTTAGCTTTTCTCACTAAAATGCTGCACAGCTGGATTACACACAAATGCTCCCATAGCATTTATGTTGAGTTCAAATATAATTAATCTATGAGAATTTATTGATTGTAATATGTGGTGTTTGGTCTACACCATATATACGAATTCTGATTTAAAGTACAACTGTTCTAAGCTTCATATGATGAAAGCAGGGATGACCCATCACCCTGTATACAAAATGAAATGCAGTGACACACAAGGTCTTTTGTCCAGCTGTACTGTTTTATCCATCCTTCTCATGGCAGCAGGCCCAGACTAAAAGCACTTTTAGCAGTAAAGCGGTCTATATGCGTAGGTCTGCTATATGAGTTAACCTTAAATTATTGTCCTAGCTCAAGAGGATCAGACAAAAAGGGGGGTTTTGGTTTTTTTTGTTTTTTTTTTGGTGGGTAATGATTTACGACGATGTCGGAGTTAACCTGAATATATGGGCCCCAAAGTTTTAATGATGTATGTTTCTAAGAAAAATCCGTACAAGCATGAAGAATTTGTGACAAATTTTGTGTAAGCGCCACAAAAAAATGATAGTCTTAAAACAACTGTCCAAAAGCACTGCCAAGTTATTTATAAAGGATATATATATATATATATATAGATATGACCTTTTACTCTTTATCTAAGCATATAGGCTTACTTTCTACAACTGTTGCAAAATTAACATAACATCATTATCCTGTCTGCAGTACTGCCGCAATATTTACACTTTTATTAGAAGGAAAATAGCCTATCAAATAAATCAAACAACTTGTGTGAAGAATACAAAGTATTACACAGTACTAAATACAAAACTATCAGATACACAGCTTACACGGTGAAAGGAAATTTTAAATGATGGCACATATCCCAGTTGGTGCTTTTGTTACTAAAGGACCTGTCTATTAATACAGCCAAAAAGTTCAAAGTTAAGCAGTAATCACATGATCACATGATACCTACGTGTGTTCTGTACATTTGTATGTGTTCACAGTGTGTTAACTTTGGCAAGTTTAATTTTTCAGAAAATGTAGGGGAAAAATCTTTCCTTCCTTGAATCCATGCATCCATCCTTCCATCTATTATGTATTCCACTTATCCGTCAGGGACTTGGGGAATGCTGGAGCCAATCACAGTTTATTTTGTGCAAGAGGTACACTCTGGTTTGCCCATCTATCAGGGCTAACACCAAGACAAAAAATAATAATAATACGATTCACACTCATAGGCAATTTGAGTAATAGCCAGTTAGCCAGTTTATGTAACCTATATGTCTTTGGACTATCAGAGGAAACCAGAGAACCCAATGAAAACCCACACTGAGACTAGGAGTACAAAATTATCACAGATTTGCATCCAGTTGGGAGGTTCGAACCCAAAACCTGCTGTGAGGCAACAGTGATAAGCACTGCACCACCATGCCACGTAGGCTATTTTTTCCCCCAGAGTCCTGCTTAATAATGAGCAACTTGTTTGTGTTATCAACCAATGAGAGTACATTCCCGGACGAGGTCTAGAAATTAACCATCATGCATAAATTACATAAAGTTGTAAAAAAGTGAATTTTCGTTTTCCAATGTCAGTGCAAAGCTGAAAGGTCAAGCTGAAAAACAAACACCGGTAAAACATTACCTCCTTGGTGGAAGTAATCATTTAGTCAGATTATCCTGAAATGAATAACATGGTGGCACGGTGGCGCAGTGGTTAGCATATTCACTTCACAGCAAGAAATTCCCAGGTTCGATTCCAGGGCTTGGGGCGTTTTGTGTGTGGAGTTTGCATGTACTCCACGTGCTTGCATGGGTTTCCTCCGGGTACTCTGGTTTCCTCCCACAGTACAAAAACATTCACAGTATGCTGACTGGCAGTTCCAAATTCCCTCTAGTTGTGAGAGTGAGAGAATGTTTGTATGTGTGTTGCCCTGCAACGCTCTAGCGAGATTTTCAGGGTGTACCACGCCCTCGCCCATATTCGCCACCCTCTCCGCGACCCTATATAGGATTAAGCGGCTTAGAGAATGAATGAATGAATGAATGAATGGATAATAAGTGTATGACATTGATGATTTATTGATCTCATTAACTATCTGCCTACAGCAAAACTAGTTTTCACATTCTAGACACAGGGCTGTCAGTCATCTATACACAGAAATATTTAGGAGCTTACAGCATATTCTTTTATGACTGCTGATAAAAAGCAGAGCATTGACATCTGAACAAAGATGAGGTTCAACTAGAAACATAAATCATGCCAACATTTTGTGTAGATCAGCCCAGCTGAAAAACTGCTTCACCTGTTTTGCACTTACTGTAACTGCAGCTTTGGGAATGTAGTCCCTCATTCAGAGAGGTGTAATCACTTTCAGTTCACACTAAGGGTTGGTGCAGTTGAACACACTCCCAGCAGTGTCAAAACAAGCTGCAAACTCAGTGTTTAGTGCAGACAGAAATAGAAAATGGTTTCAGCTGGGAATCAACTTAGACCTCAAAGCTTGTCTTAGTGCATTGATGTTGAAATGGTGAGGAGAAAAAAAGTGGAGGTGGGGGGGGGGAGACAACCTAGATTCAGTTTCATGGCTCAGGAAAAAGCTAGGAATAAGGTTGTCATGGCAACTGGGTTCATTAAACCACCCGAAATCCCACAAAGAGATATCTCGGGGGGGGGGGGGGGGTTTAAAAGGAGTATGAAAAGAAAGTGCATATGTGGAGCCATTTATTTGACGGTGCAAAAAGTGGCCTAGTGAGTGCAGCCCCTTTCCTGGGCCTTTTGCCTCTGTGTCTGCCAACATTCTGAGTGATTTAACCATCTGCTCATTATTTAGGTCTACTTTAGCAAATTTTTACCATTTCCTGAGTTTTCTCTTTGAAGGTAAATTCTGTTATGTCATCGCCATTTGGATTCGGTCCATGATCTCATGTTTAAATGTAAATAAATATTTCTATCATCATCTCGACTGGAGAAGTTTTACAGAGGTATGTAATTATGTAAGGTTGCTATACGATCATCCACTCTCATTCATTTGCCGAACCGTTTAATCCTACTAAGGTCAAAGGGAGGCTGAGTGAGTGATCTCAGCTGACATTGAGTGAAGGTGGGGTACACCCTGAACAGCTCGCCAGACAATCACAGGGCAACACATACAACCATACACACTCACACCTAGGGGCAATTTGGAACAGCCAGTTAGCCTAATGTGCATGTCTTAGGACTGTGGGAGGAAACAAGAGTACCCGGAGACAACCCACACAAGCACAGGGAGAACATGCCAACTCCACACGCATATGCTTGAGCCCGGGAATCGAACCCGGGACCTTTTTGCTGTGAGGTGGTCAGGCTACCCACTACGCTACCATGCTGCACCCTTGATTCCTGGCAAACAAAAATTGCTTTTACATGGGCACTTGCACCCAAACAACTTGCACCCAGAACAAGTTGCCCTGGTGAAACTTTCATTCATTCATTCATTTACTAAGCCGCTTAATCCTAATTAGGGTCGCAGGGAGGCTGGCGCCCATCTCAGCCGACTCTGGGCGAGGGCGGGGTACACAATGGACGGCTCGCCAGGCCTTCGCAGGGCCAATACTCACACATTATAGGCGATTTGGAACAGCCAGTTAGCCTACTGTGCATGTTTTTGGACTGTGGGAGGAAACCCACGCAAGCACGGAGAGAACATGCAAACTCCACATAGAAACGCCCGAGCTGGGAATCGAATCCAGGCCTTCTTGCTGTGAGGCGGACGTGCTAACCACTATGCCACCGTGCATACAGATACAACTTTTCAAACCAGATTTATGCATACATGCTTTCATGATGTTCCTCTAGTGTCCAGCTTGCCACCCATTTGAGACCGACTGTGTAAACATGTAGGAAAGTGTCCGCAACTTACTTTGTTTCGGAGGCAACTTGTTACTGTTGGCTGCTGTAGAAACGAGGATTTATGTGGCATTGCTAAAATGAAATTGCAATTATGAGTTTTTTGGAATTAAATTGCTCTTACAAACTCTTCCCTACTGATTTTAATCCTCTCAATGGATAGTCTTCTAATATGTAGGCAGTTATATATATTGTTTCAGGAGGTTTCTGTTGTTGCTGAATTCTGGCAAACAACTCAGTAGGTTTGGCCAATGTACTGTGTACACACGTACACACACACACACATACACACACCATCCACTTTATTAGGAACACCTGTACACCTGATTTACACAGTTATCCACTCAGCCAATCATGTAGCAGCAGCACAATGCATCAGCTCATGCTGGTACAGGTCAAGAGCTTCAGGTAATGTTCTGCTTTTTTACTTTTTCTTTGTGTCTTATTCATCCAGATGGCTTTACAAATTTACAGTTTATTCAAGAATAAATCTGCCAGTGCAAGCTAGATTTTCCCTTAAGGAAAAAAATCTCAGACATGTCCCACGTTTCATATGCATATAAAAGTGAATCATGTAATAAAAATTAACAAATAAAATAAAATAATCACCTAAAAATTAAATCACATGGAAATAAGTAAATCATGAGAAAACAATGAGGTAAATGAGTCATGTGACAAAGAAAATGTGCACTACACATGGAAAATGTGTGAAATAATTTTTTTGAGTAATCAGGCAGCAAAAAGGTCCTGGGTTCAACCCTGTCGAGTTTGCATGTTTCCCCCATTCTTGCCTGTGTTCCTCTGGGTACTCCGGTTTCCTCCTAAAGATATGCACATTAGGCTAATTGGATATTCTTGATTACCCCTAGAAGTGAATGTGAGTGTGAATGATTGTGTGTGCCGGCCCTGCAGTAGTCTGTCGAGCTGTTCAGGGTATACACCGCCTTTGCCTGGAGTCAGCTGGGATGGGCTCCAGCCGCCCCCGTGAGCCAAATAAAGGATAAAGCAGTTCAGAAAATGAAAGAATGAACATGGATGAGTGAATAACCAAATGTGCACATGTGAAGTTTTCATGATGATTCTCTTTCACTCTGCTACCTGTTTAATTATTGTCTCTTCACTAACAGCTGCAATGCAACCAGGAGACTTTAATGTAATGTTCTATCTAATATCCTTTAATAAATATGATACAACAGACATAATTGTCTCTAGACATGGTTTGTTTCACAAAAGACTTCTTCACTTTCTCTTGCCGTGCTGTTTATTCCCCCCCACAGGATTATTTCCCTGGTGTGTGAAAGGTGAGCATGACTCATGGGTGTGCCCCTTTGACAGTCTTTAGTGTCAGATTTTAACTAAATCATTCAAGAGGAGACTAAGAAGACAAAATACAAGTCGGGTTTGTTTTATATTCACATTACTGACACTAGTGACTCCTCATTTTGCTAATAAGACCTCCCAAAGCACTGTTTCTATTTAATGAGGCTACGATAAGACAGGATTGGCATACGTTAGACTCTAAATTAGATCTGGATCTGCACAGACAGAGATGTCGTCAGATGTCCTGCCTTTTGTGTGTCTGTTTGATCAGACGATACCCAGCCATTATGTACACTTTCAACTTGTTTCCCATCGTTGGGTGATAGAAATGCAATTTATATTCGAAACTGTCAGCCATAATGAAAATGCTCATGAAATTTTCATATACAGCAGAGCGGCTGTAGCAGCAGCAGGAGCGTCTCGAGCTTTTCCAGCGTCTGGGCTCAGCAGGCATTGGCATCAGCAGCAGCAGGAGGAGGAGGAAAGGTTGGCGCGCCTTTCATCTCCTCTGGCTGTGGATCAAGCGGCATGTGCTGCAGGAGCTCCTTACATCTCTGTCTGTCCTGCCGCTTCATCCTCTTCTTCACCTCCTCTCTATTCATCTTCCTCCAAACCGCTGACTGGAGGAAGCATTGATGTAGCTCCTGAATGCACCTTATAGAAGCTAGCGCGCCTCACTATAAGACCATTGTGCAGAAATAAAGAATGCGACTGCACTGATGTACACTATGGTTTGTCAGGGAGAAAAAAACCTTGGACAAAAGGAGAAAAGCAATTAAATCCGGTTTGGATAGTCATGATAACAATACACATTGTCACAAAGCAGCAAAAATCCACATTTAGATTTAGATCCCTTATGAGCAATCCAGAAGGAACAGAAATGGAAAAACTCCCAGAGACGCATTAAGGATCTAAATCTAAATGTGATTTTTGTTGCTTCTCATCCTCTTCTGGGTGAGGCCGGATATAACCTTGTGCTTCTTTAGTGATTTTTTGTTCCCTTCTACAATTCTTACAGTATGGGTTTATAGTGTAGCCATTAAAACAGTCCAGGCGTGCAATGATGCTTAAATAACAGGTTACATTTAAAGGGTAGCTGTTGTGAATTAGTGCTACTAGCTATTTAAAACCATCACGTATAACATCAGTGGTTCCTTCTGGCAACATCAGTCCATTTTAAAGTGCGTGCGAGTACTACGACTCTAGGCATGCCCTATACACATGTTGCCTTCCTCACTGGCTGTTCCAGGCTGGTAGTGACGCAAACTCATTGGATTGGCTGGGCTACGTCACTGACCCCGCTGCAACATAACACATTATCGACCAGTGCTGAGCTACACAAACAACAAGCGCAGAGATCGCGGAAAACATTTCCTTCTGTTCCTAAACCAACTGACGACAGGAAAGCTGAGTTGGCAAAACATTCGCTGCACAAGCCATTTTGTATTTATCGTCACACACATCTCTGGCAGTATTCTCATCCTCAGAATCACTAGAATGTGTTGTCCCACTGTCTGCACAAGACTCCTCCCTCTCTGGTTCAAATAGGTAACCATTTACACCCATTTCCTCGAAATTGCTAGCCATAGTTACTTCTTGAACACGTTTTTTTTATCACCTAAAATGTTGCTCGCTGAAGAGATCTGCTTGTTTACTTGCGCTGGACAGCCCCGCCCAACGAGCTCAAGTCACTTCCAGGGAAAAACGCCAGCTAACTATTCAGTCAGCCCTGCTACTAATCCACAGGATAAAATCACCCAGATTTGTGCTTTTTATGGTCATTTATGTTAAAATAATCATCTGTATCACTTAAACATATTACACACACACAAATTATGCTGTAAGGATGACCAATACCGGTACTCTTTAATGATATTGAATGTTACCTTCTGAAATCATGAGTACTGACACGTTCCTCCTTTGCTGCTGTAACAGCCGCTACTCTTCTGAGAAGTCTTCCCACTTCATTGTGATTTGGCAGTGGTTATTTTTGGATTCAGCCAAAAGAGTACAAGAGATTGGCCACTGATATCCAACAAGAAGGCTTAGCATGAAGACATCGGTATTGCATTGCATCCCAAAGGTGTTCAGTGGTGTTGAGCTTATGGGTATGTATAGAATTCCACTCCAACTTTAGTAAACCATCCATCCATCTAGCCATCCATTCATTATCTATACCTACTATATGTCAGGGTTGTGCAGGAAGCTGGAGGTAAATCAAGCTGACTTCAGGTGAGAGGTGGGGTTCTGTAAACATTGAATAGGTCACCCTTCTGTTTCAGTCCTATTTTGGGAAACCATGGGACTTGATTGGACTTGAGGAGAGTTTAGGCATTAGGCTCTATAAAGGCTTTTCAGGGTGGCACAGTGGCATAGTGGTTAGCGCGTCCGCCTCACGGAAAGAACATCCTGGGTTTTATTCTCAGGCTTTGGCGTTTCTATGTCAGAGGTTGTGTGTCCCCCCCATGCTTGCATGGGTTTCCTTCCAGGTTCTCTGGTTTCCTCACACAGTCCAAAGACATGCACATTAGGCTAGTTGGCTGTCCCAAATTGCTCCTAGGTGTGAATGCGAGAGTGTACGGTTGTGTATGTGTTGACCTGCAATGGTCTGGTGAGCAGCTTAGTATGTACCACACCTTCGCCCAGTGTCAGCTGAGATAGGTACCAGCCACCCCATGACCCTAGTAGTACTAAGCAGTTTGGCGAATGAGTGAGTCAGTGAGTGAGTGAGTGAATAAAGGTTTTTCAGTGCATTATAATTAAAAGCATCAAATATTTATTTAACAAGTGAAATATATGATCCTATAGAGTAAATCTGGCCCTGCGATGGTTTGGCACACTGTTTAGGGTGTACCACGCCTTCGCCTAAAGTGGATAGTGAGGCTCCAGTCTCCCCGTGACCCTTGCAGGATTAAGCGGTTAGGCAAATGACAGAAAGTATGAGAGAATAGAGTAAATCTTCTGAATTAAATTCTGAAATGTTCTCTCTTTTTTTATTACAAGTCTTATTTGCTGCATGTTGGTCTTAAATGACTAAAAGGCTTAAAAATAAAAGAATTTTTTAAAGCAAATTCACACATGGGGCAATTTGGAACAGACAGTGGAACAGACAGGCCCCCCCCTCCCTTTTTTAAATATATAATTTTTTTTTTACCTAAAACGTATTCAGAATTTACTCTTACACTCACTCATTTACCAAAGTGCTTAATCCTACTAGGGTTGTAGGGAGGCTGAAACCTATCTCAGCCGACACTGGGTGAAGGTGGAGAACACCCTGGAGTGACTGTGTTCATGTAAATGAATGTTGTCTGGTATACTAAAATGTACATTTCCCCCATAATCTAGAATAGATGAGTCATTCAAGCAAAAGATGTTAAATGGATTCAATCATTAATGATGATAAAGGATTTAGAAATATTTTAATAATTATATTTAAAGATGGACAGTGTACTCTGCCCCAGATTTGGCTGAGATGGGCGCCAGCCTCCCCGCGACCCTAATTAGGATTAAACGGTTCAGAAAATGAATGAATGGATGATATTTAAAGGTAAATGGAGTTATAGTGGGTAAGAAAAAGCAAAAGATCAATTCATTTATTTGCAAAATCACTTTATCCTACTAGGGTCATGGATATGTTGGAGCTTATCTTAGCCAACTTGACAGGGTATGTGAATGTCTCTGGAAACCCACACAAGCAAGCATGCATGCTCCACACTGAAGCGCCCTCACCGACTATGGGACTCACACCTTCTTGCTGTGAGGCGGACATGCTAACCACTATCCCACAGTACCGACAGGCATACGGGTGTTTTCCAAATACTTGAAATTTGCACATACGTTGTTGTGAAGGACACTTCAGCTGTGTTTTATTTTACAGACGGTATACTTTGAATGAATGAATACTTATTTTGAATATGTAAAGAAAAAAAATAGTAGTCAGGAAACAGTACTTATAGACAGTACAAACAATGCCAAAATAAATCACTTAAATAATTAAATAAAATGACTACAGAAAACAAAAGATAAACACAGTAATAATAATAATATAATAATAATAATTATTATTATTATTATGATTAAAACAGTAACAATAATGACAGTAACAGTAATAATAATAATAATAATAATAATAAACACTGAAAAGTACAAAGCAAATGAAATGAAAAACTTTACACACCTATTTCTAAATATACAATTGTGTATGACCATTTGTGCAGTCCTACAATTGTGAAGTCCATCTAACAGTCACAAAGTTTCCTTGGCATGTTTCCAACTCCTGGTTTGAGCGATATTCATAAACAGTAGTCTTTCTGGTTGAGAAACATCCCTATATTTTCATTCCACTGGCTGATAAGCAATGTCTGGATTTCTCAAGTTCATTGCCAAAATGCCATCTGGATATCCACTGACCAAATATCCTGTTTAGAACATACACTGTTTAGAAGAACTTGTTCAGAAACAATGCCATTGTGTACAGTATTTCCTCAATCTCACTGGAAAGCACTTGGAACCTTAAAAACCAAGATACTTCAGTTTGGACATAATTCAGGTCCACTGGGGGAGGAACAATATTGAGCTTGTTTCAAGGGTTCAAAGCCTCAGCATGTCTTCTTTTTGATCTAGGTTATTATTATTTAATCCTGTCGTGACAGCGAACTTTAATGACTGGTGAACAGAGGAGCTGCCTGCTTTTGACAAAACTACACCAAAGCTGGCCAGCTGACTGTGCAAAGTCATCAAACAATATATATATATATATATATATATCTATATATATATATATATATATATATATATATACACATATATACATATATCTATATATACATCGTATATAGAT
>JBCNYH010000006.1:9042247-9062211 GCA_039654325.1 Tandanus tandanus | reverse complement strand
TGCCCAGAGTCAGCTGAGATGGGCGCCAGCCTCCCCGCGACCCTAATTAGGAATAAGCGGTTCAGAAAATGAATGAAAAAAAAAAAATGAATTTTAATAAACAATTTTAATAAACCTTTGATTGGATAATTGCTGCTATATGTTTAAGTTGGCACTTATTGTTTTAACACCAACTGATGCACTGATGGGTTTTGGAGGCAGCTTTCTCTCTGAGCTTGCTTCTGTTGGTAAGGTTGAGTCCCATCAATGGACTTTTTTCTTTCCTGTAAACATATTAACACCTGGTATATGATACATTTGATGTTAATATAGTTTGATTCAACGTACCAACTTATTAGAATTTTTTTTAATTTTGTGCATTTGCTCATTACAGTGTAGTTCATATTTATAAATATGTTTATTATAAGTGCTGTAATTATTCCCATGATAACATTTCCAATGAATTAAAAAGTCTAAATTCTTGCAAACATACACTTATTTTCTAAAAACTTTATGTGCTTCAGTGTGGAGCGATGGAGGGCCAAAACAGTAAATACAGTAAACTGTATTTCTTTATTTTTTTTTTTACAATTTTCATCAGTCCATATATTGACAAATAGACAAATGTGGACCTTTTTATTTTTTAACTTAAAGGCATACTAGACAAAAGTCCCTGGAACTTCTTGCATCTGTTTTAAATAATTTGAAAAGAATTACTTTTTCTGTTTATTTTTTCAATTTGATACACAGTGGTTAGCGTCTAAACAGCTGCTTCCAATCTAAGGTTGCTCCATTTACTGGTAAATTTGATATTTACAATGGTATGGTATCATTTACATTTATGGCATTTGGTAGATGCCCTTATCCAGAGCCACTTACATTTTATCACATTTATACCATTATAAATATAAGGCCTCCCAAATCTGTTCTGTTTATTAACCCGGAGCCTTAACCACTGAGCCACCACTGGTATCATTTCACAAATTTCTGTAGTTGTTACCAGGTGCATTTCTTTTTACCCCTTTTTACTTTACTTCCAAATGTGCCTTAAAGAGGTATATCTTGTAACCTCCCTTTAAGAAGCTGGCAGCACCAACTTTAAAGGCCTGAGGGTTTACTCTTTATTAGTATTAGTATTATTTTTTTATTTTATTTGTTTGTATTTTTTTGTGCATGGGGTACCAAACTGGTAACATTCCAAGAACCCAAAATTCTGGTACCAAACCAACACTATTCCAATCAGACTTATGGATTGTAATATAAATCCTTAGAATGCATGCAACATCTCAGTGTGTTGTAGCATAAATTATAAATATCAACACTATATTGTTATATAGCTTAAGATAATGGAGAGAAATGCATCGAATCTTTATTTTTAAAATCAGTGGTGAGGTGACTGTGCAGTCATACAGAATGATTAACTGTAAAACCGTGGCACTTTAATAACCCTTCTAGCTGTTAAGTGGTAATGATCAGACATATAGAATTAGTTTATTCATGTCTGAGTATTAGCTTGAAGCAGTTCATATAATAACGTCTGAAGTTTTTTTTTTTTGTTCAATGTGTGCCGCTGTTTAGGTGTATTTTATGACCCCACTTCGCTGAGTTCAACAGATCTTTATTTTTCAGAGCTGTCTGTGTGCTTTTGTGCGTCTCGTTAGTTCATCATGCTGTTAGTGCAGTCAGGCTTTTCCAGCTGTGTTTGAGGACTTTGCCTCGTCTTTCATCCTGATTGTCCTCTCTGTTTGGGTTTCTCCCCAAGGCCCATGCCGAGTGTTGGTGTGTGTTTGCTTGCGATGGCTGCTCTTCATAAAAGATGGAACGTGCCAAAACCAACCGTTACATTCCTACACCAAGAATGAGGAGTAGCTTTTTTTGTTTTTTTGGATTAGCTCCAGTGGTTGTAATTCATGTTGCAGTCCCACAAAGACAGAATCTGAAATTTGACACCTGATATGTCTGATTTGAGGCATATACTGAAGATTCAAGCAGATTCTTAGCAAAGCCATGATGGTCTATGTACCTAGTTCAATCAGTGCTTTTCCAGACATTTTAAGACCTGTAGGGTTTATAAATAATCACGTCCTAATCACGCGACCTTCAGTTAAAAGTGGAGTGTAAAGGTTTTTTTTTGCTGAATTTAAGTTGAAAGCAGCGAAATCGACTTCTGCACAGATGTACAGACATGCTTGTGAAGTTTGTACTTTCTGCCTTTTTTGTGTTTAATGACCTACACACCTTGTACAATATATTAATTCATTAATTTTCTGAATCGCTTAATCTTAATTAGGGTCGCGGGGAGGCTGGACCCTGGACAGCTCGCCAGGCCATCACAGGGCAGAAACACTCTGACGGCAGTCCAATGGCCCACTCTTTATGAACGCCAGCAATGGTTCTTTTACATGCCTCTTAACACAGACAGTGAGAGACCTGGCTGGCTTTTGATAACCCAGATAGCTGCACTGGGGGGACAGCAGTGATAACTTGAGGATAATGGGGCTTGAACCCCTGACCTTCGGATCAGTAAGCCAGCACTTTAACCACCGAGCCACCACTGCCCCTACAATATATCATATTTTTAAGTATTAATACGAGTGTAGTATAACTCTTTGGATGGTTTGGATTGATCCTTTGAAAATAATGTTTAGAGACAAAAGAGCATGACGGCACACGCAGACTGTTTGTACATAGTGTGTGAAGCAGGACTTGTATGGGACGGATCTGATGGCAACTGCCAAAATTTGATGGTGGTGTGGCAAAACAGCCTCATGGGGTGGTGAAACAGTTGTGAGCAGTAGTGTGAAAACATGGTGTGTAATGAGGTTGCATTAAATAAAATTTAGAAAGGTTGTGAAAGGTGACAACACGGCAGCAAGATGGTGAGACGGGTTTTGAGAACTGCTCTGAAATTTTCAAACATCTTGTAAAGCTTGCGGTTTATGGCGGTCAGTGCTGGTCAATGGTCAACACCATCACGATGTCAAGACGAGGTCACTGCAGTCCAACCACTATCACTTTTGCACCCCTTCAGCCAGTTGGGTTTCTCAGACGCTGTCATAAATGTACGTTGCTTCCAACACAAGGTGCTGGTTCATGAGCTCCAGTGCTGTGCTTGCCTGCTGTTTTTGCTTGTTGCTCTGGAACTCTATTTGTATTTGCTTTGCTTTGCTTTTTTTTCCTGGTGTTTTTTCTGCATGTTTTTCTGACTGCTTACTCAAATTTTTGGTTAATTAGTTCTCTTCCATCTTTCTCAGGATTGTAATATGATAGGACTAATATTTAATAAACTAGACTATGCATCAGGTTATACAGATTCTTCATTGATGCATGTATTCATGGAGGTAAAACACAGAAACTACTTGTTCAATTTTGCAGGAAAGTTGATATTTCTTCAAAATTGAAATACACATAATGTTCGCAGTAGCAATACAATTAAATAAAATTTATCTATATATTGCCTGGCTACTTATGCTACCTCAGTGTCTTCAGTGTTTTTTATTTTTATATTACAATATTTCTATTGCTCCTGTATGGGTGTGTATGTGTGTGTGTGTGTGTGTGTGTGTATGTATGTATAAAAAACTATGCAAATGAATGCTGTATCCAGCTTTTTGTGTGTGTTCTAGTGGATATCTGTATCTCTGTATATTTGTTAAACCATTGAAATCCTTACATTTGTAATTTATTTAAAATGCAAAAAAATGTTGGGGGTTTATGTTCTTCTTAGTGATTTAATGAAGTTTCTTTGGTTTTATTCTTTTTCAATGTTCATTTTAATCAGTGCGTAATAATGCCAACCCCCTTTTTCTAGTCCACGTCATCCAGCCTTAATATTTCTATATTTTAAATATTTTTGACGTTAGTGAAACAGGCGACAGAGCTTTGCATGTTAGGTTCTCTGGTAATATTGTCCATGTCCAGTTGTGGCATGAACCGAATGCGTCAACATGCAGTGTTCATGCTGTTTTACATGTGGCTAGAGTTTATTGGTGGGGAAGAAAAGGGAGACGTTTTGTGTTTGCATCCGAGTTGACCCTACTAATAATAGTTTGAGTTTGCATGAAGTCCTTTGAACGAGTTTGTTTAATTCAAATGTTTAGACTGTATCATTTGCAGTAAAGAAAGTCTGACTGGGGGTGCAGTAAAGATTCTGTGGTAATGGCTGAGAAAGAGAAAGCTTCTTGCTTAGAACTCCATTTAACAAGCTGAGCAGAGAGCCTGTCTGAGTGAGCCTAATGGACTTTGGCAGCACTGTACAGTCCTGCTCACTGATGCCTGTCTGTAACCAAGCCCGTGTATGTGTGTTTAAGCCCAGTACACAACCTAAAGACGCTTTGTCCTTCAGAGCGGAGCTAGCAGCAGGATGTAGGCAACGGGTGAGCAGCGCCGATCCTAAACCCAACAGTCCTCCTTGACCACTCGGATGGAGTTCCTCTGTTGGCTCTCTGTTCGATTTGGATTCCCTTCAAAAGAGCTTTCTGAAGTTAGCACGTATGCCAAGTACATGGTTAAAGCTTGCTGAACTACTCTGATGACTAACACACACATTCACACCCAGTGTGCGGTCATTTAAATACACCAGGCAGTACATATACATGGACAGTATGATCTGATAACTGCAAGAATAACCTGTTTTGGGCAATATAAACAATCGAGGTAGTATTTTATTAAATTAGGGGAAACTGTCTATATGAGTCACGTCGTAATGAGATTTTTAGAAACAAATTTAACAAAGAGGAGAGTGTTTCCTTTCCATGGAGTTGGAAGGCTGTTGAAGGAGCTGTGTCATGATTTTTACCTGGATTTAGTTGCCAAAACGTCATCTGTATATTCCATGAATGTCCAAAATACTTGTCTATATTTGTTGAATAGCCTTTTAGCTTGCAAATCAAACCGAGTCTAAAGTTTTTAAATTCTTGTTGGGCTGAACAGTTTATAAAGATTGAGGTCGTGTAGCAAACCCCTAACCAATGTAATGTATGAACCCAATTCATCTGTAGTATTGTTTGTAAACCCGATTTCCATCTAAATTAATGATTGTCTTGCTTGATAACATTAATAATATTTAGGCTATTTTCTTTAATTAATCATGATGCTACCCCTTTAAGTAACAAAAACTCATCAGGTTTTGGGAAAGTCATCAACAATGCAGCGATGTGGCCCAGTGCAAAGCGGAGTTACTGATATTAACCTGAAGTTGATCTTTTTTTAATAATGGCAAATGTTTTTGTTTTATTCTTAAACCATATCAGTTTGCCCGTTATAATGTATTTAATGTTGTTGAACATCTGCGAAACAAGTTAGTTGCTGTTATAGCAGATCATAATAGGAATGTTGCAAAAACTGTACCAAATTAGAAAAAATGCATTCATTTGAAAGGTAGCTGCCCTTATTTTCAGAACTTCTATGATAGAAAATTAATCACTGCCTTCTGACCAGTCAGATTTCTAGAGATGGACAGCACTATGGTATATATCAGGGGTGTCCAAACTTATCCGCAAAGGGCCGGTGTGGGTGCAGGTTTTCACTTCAACCAAGCGGTAGCCACACCTTCCACCTGTATGGATCACTGATCTCAGAAAGTGATTGGATCGTGGATTCTATTGTTTGCATGTGGTAAAACCTGAAGCCAGCATGGTGCCATCTTGGTGAGACCACTTTAATGTTGAAAGTTATACTCAAATAGTGTACAAAAAAAGATGAAGGAAATGGGAATACTTAGATCCAAGGTGTACATTTAATTTTAAACCCTTTGTTTTTTCCAAATTTTATCTATGCAGAGTGAGTTTTTTTATTTTTTTTAATTTATTACAAATAATCAGTGAAAATATTGGTAAAGGTATATTAATTTATGTATTCTGACCATCAGTAGTAAAATTTACAGAGTTTTTCGATCCATTATGAGATCTTAAAGCAAGGTGGTCTCACCAAGATTGCTGCCCCTGGCTTGGGAATTGAAACACTAATGTGCAATCAAGTTTTTTTTAAATCAGTGATTGAAAGAAATGGAAAGGTGTGGCTACTTCTTGGTTGAAATGAAAACTTGCACCCACACTGGCCCTTTGCGGATAAACTTGGACATCTCTGCTATATAGTTAAAACTTCTGAACATTAACTTCCAATGCTGAATTAGGTGGTTCATTATGGTCATCATCTCTAGTTTTGACTTATCCATATACTGCCAAGCAGTGGTTTGCACATCCACCTCACTGCAAGAAGGTCCTGGGTTTGAGTCCTGGGCTTGAGGGTGTTTCTGTGTGGAGTCTGCATATTCTCCTCTTGCTTGTGTGGGTTTCCTCCAGGTACTCTGGTTTCCTCCCACAGTTCAAAGACATGCACATTGGGGTAACTGGCTGTTCCAAATTGCCCCTAGATGCGAGTGTGAATGTGTGTGTGTGTTGTCACTGCTATGGTCTGGCGAGCTGTTCAGGGTGTACCCTGCCTTCGCTTAGTGTTGGCTGAGATAGGCTCCAGCCTCCCCGAGACCCTAATAGGATTAAGCGGTTTGGCAAATGAGTGAGTGACCTTTACATAATGCCAGAGTGACTTTGATTACACCCAGTCGGTCACAATCAGGCCTTTCATGACAACAAGCACAACAATGAAGATTTTCAAGAGAAACTAATGGAGCTCAGCCATATCTTTAATATTTCCATGCTTCTGCACGGAGACAAGTATGTCCCTGAATAGGCAGGATGAACTCATGAAACCTTCTACAGTTTGACAGGCATGGTTTAGCTCTGACATGCTATTGTAGATTGCTTTTAAACATGTGAACAGTGGCAGTTGTATCGCTGCCGCATACACAAGTGTAACCTTGGCTGTAGTGTCCTTTCATTTATTTAATTTAATGATAAATACATCAGTTATTATTAGTTGTCATGTGATCCCTGTTTTTGTGATGTTTTTCAAGGCTTGTGGAAAAGCTCTACATTCCTTAGTAAAATCCCTGCAGATCTGCCCCCTGTGAAGGCCTTTCATCCTGTCCGCTGGCATCAACACCACACTCCCGAACCACGGCAAAGGGTCACCAGGACACAGAAGGGACATGCATTCCCAGTTCTTACTTTACTTTATTCCCAGGTAATTGGGCCTGTATGCAAAAAATAAATAAATAAATAAAGATCTTTACAGCAAAGCCATGTTTTCTGCTGTTTGGGCAAACATTTTACCTTTTTGATAGATCTTCAATTTTCATACTTTTATTTCAAATGCTTCATCATTGATTCCCTGGTACAGCTGAGTGGAGCAGAGGAATACACGTCATTCTTGCCATTATGCAGGAAAAGATCAATAGTTTGAAGGTTTTTATACCTTTTCCAGTCTACAGTACCTCTTCCATTCAGAGATTTCACTACTCTTGGACAATACCAGATGTGTTCCATCCAACCATTTCCTGTTTGCTTGCCTGCAGACTTATCAAAGATCACATTTGCACAATTCCTTGGCTTGGATATGTATTATTGGTGCAAAATCAGAACTGCCAGTGTCCCAAATCTGACTTTAAAGTCAAACAAAACTTTGTCCTGAAGTCCTTGTGAAAATAAATAGCAGCCCTTATACGTCCCATTTTCTTGTTATTTTATTGTCTGTAAGCTTTTTCTAGCATTATTTTTATTTCAGTGTCAAGGAAGCTGCCCTGTTGCCTTCTTTACAGTTTAAATATCAGGCCGTAGGTGAAAATGGCTTGAGACAAAACAAGATTGTGACGTACCAGCATCACCACTACGTTACTTGCAAGATTCACGGACAAGATGTGTATCGTTTCAGTTGCTGTTAGATAATGGAATGCCAAGTATATGGCTGTAAAAATAAGCAGAGCACTAACATATCATGAAATCGTTCAATAATAAGTGTTTTCGCTCCTCTACTAGTCTGAAGTTTAATCCACAGAAACCTATGCACATTTCTAATACAAGGGTAATCCAGGTTGGTGTGTATTATAGGTCACAACTGAATATTCGGTTTGTTTGCAAATGGAGGTGCCCATGACGCCTTGTGTATATGACTATCGCAAGCTTTAAATCTGCCACTTTATTGTTGTACTGTTATATTTCTAATAAGTAAAATCAGACTTCAGGACAAATCAGAAGGCTTGCCACAATCATGGGATGAAGGTTTTGTTTTGACTTTTAAAGAGGAATCAACTAAAAAAAACATCCCAAAATCAAACATATCACACATCAGCTTCTTGGGTAACTATTTCCAAAAATACTTTCAGTAAGTTTGTGAGGTTTAATATCAAGTAAATCACCAATGTCCCCACTGAATGCTCACCGTTATTGCTGCCCTCCATTGCTGTTTTGCCATGTTAGTGACCTTGAATGATGACCTTGATGAATGATACACACAGAGCATTAAAGTTTATTGGGAAAGGCCATAATGAATCCCCATGTTGCCAGTCCCCTTATATCGCATGGGCACTCATCATTTATGTATATGATCTAGGATCATATACTAAAGTCATACAAACTTCAACAGTCCGTAGAGCCATGCTGTTCTCTTTGTCTATTGTTGCTGCTCAGAAAACGTCAAAGATAAGATTGTTGAGTGTTTGTACATCTGTCTTTCTAGACATGATCTCACTGTTCATTTCCATAAAAAAAAAAAAACCAGGACCACCCTGTCCCCACTAAAAGATTTACTGCTGCTCTGTTTAGTGGCTGGACTAGTGTGAAAAGGTGCTTAAAACAATAAGGCTAGTCCTGCTCAACCAAAATGCAACTCTTTAGCCAGCACCTGGTGTATTTTTTGGCAAGTCCAGATCGGAAACATCACCCTTAACAAGCCCTCGGACAGTTAGATTGTCTTGTTCTAGTCACATCCAACAGACTTGCTTGATTTAAGCTGCACTTTGTTTTTGTAAAGTGTGGGCTTGCTTTCCTCTTCTGCATCGGCACCAAAACCATGAAAACTGAACTGCCATTTATCTTACAATCTACATTTCCCTGAACTCTTAGCTTGTTTCTGCCCTTTAAAAGATTTCATATAAAGTCTAATGAGGGTAAAAAGCTCAGAACAAAGTGTATTATGAGCAGCATTCTGGCTGCAGATGTGTCAGATCTACTGGCGTGCGCCTGGCAGGGTCGGCCCAGCATGAAGCAGTCCAGGCGCAAAAGGGCAGCGCTTCCTGGCACGGCTCTCACCATCTGTGGGTGTTATGGGTTGGGGTGGCTTTGAGGACTGGAAAAGCTGGCCATCTCAAGCGCCAGAAGCGCCAGAATGATGGCATGCGCACAGGATGTACTACTATAAATGGGGATTAATTCAAAACACACACTGCAGAATTCTTTTCTTCTTTTTTGCCTTTTTCAGTTCACCTGCTTCTGATTTTCAACTTGCTGTTTGATCAAGTGTCAGATTGGCAGGTTTTTATTTTTTTTCATTGTTGCACGATGACCTATTGTGTAGAATATTGACTACTAAATGAAAATTGCGATGCAAACTATTTAGGAAAAAAGCAAATTTGCTCAATACAGTACCTTCTATTGGTAGCATTTTTTCATAAATGTTTCTCAGTGGAATCTACAGTGGTAAGAAGAACAAGGTAGAACTTGTATGAGTTTGGAAGCTCCCCTTGACTAAACATGCGAATGTCACAACAGTTCCCCGAACATGACGATTATGAACATCTACTGCAGCAAATCCAAAACAAGTAGAATGATGGTAAAAATAGAAATTAAATGTGTTTTTTCATGCTTGAGGTGGTATGTACAGCCTCAAGTTGTTTCAAGAATTTACTGCTGGAATCTTTCACTGTTTGGTTGGTGTCTGGCTTTACCAACAAATTATTTTCTTAATTTTTTTATGCATTGTCAGTGTTGATTTTTTTTCCTTAATTTCTGTATGCAGACAATAGTTGCCTGACTCCTATTTGTTAAGCCTCATTACTCACATGATATGATACCCTCTTGTATACTGTAAACACCAATCATCGTGTCTGTAGCAAGTGATTGCTCTCCCTCCACTTTTACATTCTGATTTGGAGTCTGATTGAGAGTTTCTGGATAATAGTAGCCCAGTCTGGAAATGGCGTATTACCTCTCTGGGTAGATGGATATGTTCCAGGAATGTCAAACAGAGCTTTTTACCTTCCCTCCTCCTGTCCTGCACTTTCTCAGCAACCTGTGAGGCCCGCTTTGCTTTTGATGCCCAGAATCTGGCATCGCCATACACAGGCCCTGTACACCTACCCAAATTTATCCAGAGAGACCGAGTATGCCGAGTCACCCTCACGTGTATCTTGGCCAACTCTTGGAGGCTAATTTTAGGTGCAAGAACCTCAAGATGGTGTCTTGTTTACGAGACTGAATGTTGATTGATGTTCTGAATTTTAATTCACCGAGGCAGACACTCATTCGAACTCACTGGACTTGAAGTGCTTTGTTGTACTCTCCCACTCTTCGAAAAACTGGGGATTTGGGTGACATGCTGACAGCAATGTTAATGAATTTGAAATGTGATATGCCGCTTACTATAATTTTTTTCATCCTCTTGAAAGTCCATTCCCTGCTAAACTTTGAGAAAAATTAAGGCTTACAAACTGATATTTAAGCTCTGGTTACGTTTCTGTCACATACCACAACCATGGTCGCAAGTGCTCACCCTTCCTTTCTTGGCTGAAGCTTGGATCAGATGTGCTGGAAGCCCTGCGGCTGCGGCCGCATGTGGAAAAGGGAAGGTAATAAAACACCGGGCCTCTCAACTGTTGTCGTTGTTACTCAGGCCCCCTTCACATATGGAAACCATTATATCCTGTCTGCAGGACTGAAAGAAAACAGGCTGGCCGTGAGCTGCAGATCTGCTCCAGATTCCGCTGCGTGACCCAGTCTCTCAGCGGGACCCTCACTGTTTTTACAAAGAGGTTTTGTTATTGCAGAACGCCGGACTCCGTCGGCCCCACTTTCTCTGTGGAAGAGCGTGCACAGGAAACACACATGCATGTGCGCACACGGTCAGTCTGCAAGGACTGATGGCACCCATTCTGATTTGCACTTTAGTTAAATCATTCACACATGCTCATGTTTTCCTTCTTATTAACATAGTATAACATTTTACTTTTCCTTAAAGCGCATAATCAGCTGTACTGAAGTGCCCAAGAGTCCAGGGCCTTCGAATTTTACGAACATAATGTTTTTTCTGTCCTGCTTATTTGGTTCCATGGAAACAGTAATTTTTCTATGAAGCTGTTTGCAAGGCTTGTGTTTTTTACCTTTTTTTTTTTTTGGTGACGTATGAAGGTAGCCTTATTTTAAACAGCTCATGGTCCATTAAGATTATAGCAGAGTATAGTTTAACCAAGTTAAAAATGGCACTTTTCTGTTCTTATTGCATGAAAAACGAATTCCACTCTTTTTACCCCCGTCTGAACACTTCAAGGAGTTTCGGATCCAGCATGCCCAGTAAGAGGATTTGGTCTTTGTTAGAGGCGCAGTATGTTTGTTATTGAGATGCAGGATTAGCAAGCCGAGTTTATGCAGTCTTTGTCCAGACTAGATCAGGTTCTGGCAAACAGCATCTAGAACTTGAGTCTGCTCAGCTGGCAACATGAAGTTATGTGGTGTGAAGTCTTGCATGCCAGGCCAGAAAAAAAGCTAAATGTGGAATCTGGAGATGTTTTTCAATCCGGCTCGTTGTTACTCTGTTCAAGTTTGCTTTCCTTGCTGTAAGCTGGTACTCGGTGGTACGTATACACAGATGTCCAGAGTGTCAATCCAGTTTCAACCTTAAAGATTCAGAAAATTGTTCCAGAGAAGTGTGCCTAAAAATGGACCTATCAATAGATTTTTCTATTGATCGGTGCCCAAGGCTGATGTTATAAGAGTAACGCGGCTCCTTTAAAGGCTGAATCAACGTCAACCCTGGAGGAAAGAAAAAATAAGTCTTCCCTGTGTTTCCTGACTACGGGCTAGAGTGAAAACAGGAAAGTTTAACACCGGGTTTTCTTTTCAGTGCATTTCAGTAGTCTATTTCCATTTTTATTTGTAATTATCCGTTTAACGAGTTCATGTTTTGTGTTCCCGTTTGTGTATGGTGGTGTTTTCCTGGGTGAAAGATTGTCTGCCTTCCTGAGCTAGATTGTGTTTATTCTGTGCGAGTCTGAGCAGTGTGTGAGCCTCTGTTTTTTGGGCTTCAGTTTTGCTATGAATATCTGTCTGTTTTCAATCAGTATCAACTCGGGCACAAACACGGAACCACCATCCAAGTCATGTTTCATGCCTATGGGGCTCTGCTCAGGTGCTCCACTATCAGGCCCTATATAGCTGATTGGTGGAGCTTCTGAAGCTGAAGGAATTTTTACGGGATCTCTGGAATTTTAGGTTAGTCTTTCAGTGGGGGCTGACTTTTATTCCTGAGCTGTAATTTTATTTCTTGCTACAGAGTAGGAGGTTCTGGGCAGACCAGGAGCTTGTGAGGTGGAACTTTCCAGACTGAGCGTTGTGATTGGTGAAACATGAGGTTCAGACAGTATTGGGCTTTAAAAAGCTGACTAACTAGCAGTCACTTTCTCTAGTTTGTTTTATAACAGCGGTGTGACAAAGGTTCAGTGACACGTGCATAAACAATTAATTTGAATAACTAAATGTATGCTTTTAGACATCTGGCTTGCTGTTCATGATAAGTTTACTTTTATGAATCCAACACCATAGCAGCTGAGGTTTCAGTCTGTATATCATGTTTGAAACACATCGGTTTCTTGGACAGCCTCATATCCAGATGCAGGAATTCCGAATTTTTCCCTGCTGTGTCCTTGGAACCACAAAAGAAAAAGAAGGACTGTGTGTGTCTGCGTATTCATGCATATTTGTTTATGTATGTTTGTATATGTGTGTATATATCACATCAGAGGAGGGAGGCATGGGGACCTCATTCTAGGCCAGTGGTCTTTGTAGTGCAATGAGCCCATGGCTGCTGGGAGTGTGAGCTGGCAGTGAAGTGGGGGGGAGGGGGATGAAGGTAGCAGCAGAGGAAGAAAGCTCCACATCAGCATACACATGCCTTCTGTTCTCTGGGTTTTCATCCCCTTTCTATGGAACCAGGTTGTTCAACGACAATCAGATACAACACCAATGAGAAAATGTGCAGCTTCAGCCACCTAGCATGATTTCATGCCTGTTTATTTGACAATATGCAAATGCTTGTGTACATATTCTAACATGTTGAGAATTAAATCAGCCTCAAATATGTAAGAAATTACAAATTTTTCTTCATGTGCACTCTGCAGGGTTCTCTTTAATTTCCTTTCTCTTTCTTATTTATCTTGCTTTTTTATTCAGTTTCTTATTGTATTTTATTGCCTGTTTCAGTCCCTTTTTCTCCCAAGTTTATTTATTTATTTCCTTTCTTTTCTTTCTCTGCTGTCCATTCATAATCGATAGCTGCTGTCTCACATGCTGGGGTGAGCTAAGGCTAGCTCTGGACTATCCGAGGCTTGTAGCCCAGGGCTTCAGACTTCGAGCCAAAAGTCTGATTGTGTTTCTCTTATCGTGCCACAGCCTGACAGGTTCCATGCGCAGGAACACATGTTTCCAGTGACGTGCATTGCAGTTTACTAAATTGTCTACCACTTTTTACAGGAAATGCTCATAACAGCAAACCAAATGTGTTCAACTATTTGCATAAAGAATTCATTAGTGTAAACAAAAAGCCAAGAATTTAAACAACTATTTACACTGAGAGCCCACATATAACACCAAAGCTAATATATACTAACCACAGCATTATGGAGTTATGGTCTAAAACTTGCATACTACCTGAAACAGGGGTGATAGGCTATTTCTTGCAAATAAGTTATACACACTTTAATTTGTATTTATTTATTTAACTTTTTTATTATTCTTTTATTGTATCTTACGTTATGTGGCAACTAAAACTTAAAAAAACTTGTTATTTAGCTATCATGTGCGCAATAAATTTTATTATTCACTTAATAGAAGAAAACCAATGGCCTTGCATTTTCCTGGGTTTAACCGCAATGCAAAATCCATCCTAAAGATAAAACACCCTTGATGTCTTGTGGTAAATTTTAGGTACTATCATCCCTAATTAGAACTTGGCAAAGCCTGACCATGTGCACCCGCAAGAAGCAAACTGCAAGTGAGTGTGCAATGAGGGTTTGCACGTCAGCAATCTGAGCTATCGGTTTATAGATTTGAAGTGGAATCCTGACCCGATCTGGAAACGTGCTTGATTTTAGGTTCAGTCATCATGCGGGAGGTAAGGGAGCATCAGAGCAGCTTTCCGGCTTTCTCTCGAAACTACAATCCCTAATTTAACGAGGATTAGCCAGGCAGGCTCCTGGCTTTGAAGATGCATGACTTACTAACAGGTTTACTCTTCTCCATGCCATTACAGTGGAAGCTACAGGGCTATGTCATGAGTGCTGTGAAGGCTTCTTACAGGTGGTTTATTTTGGGGAAGAAAACTTGCACTTAATTTAGATTTTTTTGGTTGTTTTTTTTGACTAAATATCTGCAAAGTCATTGTAGCTTTAAAAACCTGAGTTATAGCTGTGAACAAAGTGAAGTGGGTTGAAGTCGGGGAGTTGAACACAATGCTGAATATCTTGGTTTATTAAGTCAGGGCTTTGTTTGAGTGGATCTCCCTGAACATGCCTCTGTTAAAGAATGATGGAGTCAGCGAGCCTGAATAAAAGGCACAATAAGCTTTAGCCATTTCAGGCATCTATGGAACTGCAGTTCAGATTAACCCCTGGGTTAATGAGATTAATAATCTCTCAGGACCTTATCCTGAAACTAAAGCAGCTGCAGCCAGAGCTCTTAGTGAGTTCATTGCAAGTGGATTAATCTAGGATTGTTTCACAGTGCCATTATTTGTGTCTGTATAGAGTGCCAAATATATATGCAGCTGAATATGCATTTAAACCCAAAAGTGGATGGTGTAAAATTCTGTTCCTGACATTTCTTCAACCTCAGCTACTTCACTCAAGTTCATAATTGGTCAAGGCTACAGACATATATACACCAAGCAGCTGTAACATAAAAACAAAACAAAACCATACAGTGATGCGATTAACACCGATTCTCTTGTTACAGTGGCACCTGCCAAGGAGTGGGATGTATTTGGCAGAAAGTGAACAGTCAGTTCTCAAAATCGATGTGTTGGAAGCAGGAAAAATGAGCAAGTATTAGAATTCAGTAACTTTGATAGGGGCCACATTAGGATGCCTATATGGCTGGGTCTATTCATCTCCAAAATGGCAGGTCTTGTAGGGTGTTCCTGGTATGCAGTGGTGAGTAACTACCAAAGGTTGTCCAAGAAAGGTCAAACAGTGAGCTTGCAAGAGTGTCATGGGTGCCCAAGGCTCATTGACGAGTGAAGGCTACTGCATTTAGTGAAATCATGGAAGAGCTGAAACTGTTGATGCTGGCTATGATAGCAAGGAGTCAGAACACAGTGCATTGCAGCTTGCTGTGTATGGGGCTGCCTAGCAATAGATCAGTCAGGTGGCGTTAATGTTATGGCTGCTCGGTGTAATCCTTAATAAAAATGACCTAGTAGTCATTTAAACCAGCAAATATTTTTTAAAGATGAATGATTAAACCTTGTAAAAGCATCAAGCAGTGAATCACATGCTTATTCTTTATATAATCTCCTTATGCACTTTATTCTGTAGAGTATTATGTTGAGTGTGAATAGGTTCCTTTGGGTCAACATTTTGAATGTGAGCTGGTTGAGGGTCTTAAAAAGGGATTGCATATCAGTCTGTAGTGTGGTGTGTATTTATGTCAGTGTTCTGATAATGTGCTGAGCAGGCCAATGCTATATTGCAAGCTTGTGCGACAGCTAGCTTGTATTACAATAACACTGTGCAGGTCCCATATGTACGTAAGGCTGTCCTGATTCCGGGGTTTCATTCCGTGTACGTGCCCTTCTGAAGATTCCGGGACCTTTCACGCAGCAGGTTTGCTGTTTCTAGTTGAGGTTCTCAGGTTTCAAGCTGTGAAATTCCTCCCCGGCGTAGCCATAGCTGTGAAAGTCATGAGAGCAGCTCGGGAAAACAAACCCTCCAGAGTAGGAGTGAAATGCTCACACAACACTGCTGCCGTGTTTTTATTTAACTATTACACTACGAGGGGATAGTGTGTGCTTCTTCATTGATTCTCACTTTTATTAAGTGTGGAAATCTTTTCAGATAAAGGGTGCACTCTGTGGTATTCTGCCGTTAGATTATCATGCATGTAATCCGGGTTCACAGAGTAAGAATAAGATTCTGACTTAAATCCGGCCCATCAGAAATATTATATCGGGATCATCAATTAGTGCACTGTGGCATGGGCCAGTCATTGTGTGTTGCTGGGCTAAACTTGAGGCAGTGTGATATGATGATTTGTGCAACAGTTGGTTTCAAAATCAGAACTCCACACAGAATATTTGGCTACATGATTTTGTCCAAAATGCCATGTACATGATGGGCAGCTTATTGATCAGTTTTAGAAATCAGGTTTTTTAGCATGCTCACAATCATACGGTTATACTGATAATACTTTTTGCTAGCTGATTCATGTCACCGTGGTCAGAACTAGGAACTACTAACAGTGGGCTGTAACAAAGCCAAAAACATGCATGGAGGAGTGTGAGACTGAGCTAAACTCTCCCAGCACTCTGACACTTTAGGCTAAAATCACTGTCGGCTAAACTTTAAAATGTAACCAAACCTGGGTCTTATTTCAGTTTAGGGCGAGAAAAAGTTCCAGCAGCAATTTGACGTAGTAATCACTGAGTATCTGAGAAGTGTCCTTTCTTTTTTTTTTTCTTTTTTTTTTTTTTTTCTTTTTTTCTTTTTTTCTTTTTTTTTGTGAAAAGGATTCAGAGTTGGCTTTAGATAGAGGGCTGGGCTCAGCCCTTTGTTTCCTTATTTCTCTTTATTATTATTATTTTTTTTTAGTTCTTTTCCTTCCTTTCTTCTTTTCTTTGTTTCTCCTTATTTCTTTATGCTTATTTCTTCCTTGTCTTCATTAGCTCTCTTCCTTCCTGCCTGCCTTCCTACCATCCTTTTTCCTTCCTGCCTGTATTCCTTCTTTCCTTCTTCTTTCTTCTTTCCTTACTTGCTCCCTTCCTTCCTTTCTTCCTTCCTTCCTTCCTTGCTTGATTGCTTGCTTACTTGCATGCTTACCTTCTTCCTACCTTGCTTGCTTACCTGCTTTTTTCCTTGCTCTTGTCCTTCTTTCCTTCATTGCTTCCTTCCTTCTTTCCTTGCTCTCTTCCTTGCTGCTTGCTTCCTTCCTTCCCTCCTTCCTTGTTTGTTTCCTTTCTTCTTACCTTGCTTGCTCTCTTGCTTTCTTGCATACTTCCTTGCTTCTTGCCTTCCTACCTCGCTTACCTTCTTGCTTCCTTCCTTTCTTGCTTGCTTCTTTTCTTTCTACCTTGCTTCCTTCCTTGCTTGCTTGATCGCTTGCTTACTTCCTGGCACATTCCATGTAAAATGTACCCTCAAAGCCAATTTTTAAAAAGTTATTTTAAAATTAAATCTACTTCACTACTTTGGGGGATGGTTGAATTAACTTGAAAATATAGAGTTATTGCCCTTTGATGATCATCCCTCTCTTCCTTCCTTGCTTGCTTGCAAGAGTTACTGATACAAACACTGAATGATTGAATACAACATGCAGCAGCAGTCATCTTTTTCCTCATAGGAGGCCTGAGAACGAACAATGTCTAATCTGGATGAAAGTAAAGTCACAGAAGAGCACCTGTGCCATAGGAAACTAACTCAACACCCCATGTAAATGGAATTTTATACAGGCTCATAGGGATTTAGTCCTAATCGGATCATTACTTGTTTATGCATTAAAAGATAACACTTGTCACTGTTCAGGCAGCTGCTAATCCAGACCTTTCTAAGCACAGAATTTGTGCAACTGTACTATTGTAAACATTGGTGCACTCCATAGTGAACTGTGTAGTCCTGAGGTCTGTAATCTGAGTGATAACATTTCATGTGGTTTAGTGCCTACACATCACTGCACAACGTTGTGTGTAAGGATTATCATTGTTATATTAAGAGCGCAATAGAAATGCTCCTGGTTTGTATGCAGCTGCTTAGCTTGTTGCCAGTGTTTATGTGTTTTCAGTAAGTGTGGAGCCGGAGGACAAGTGTTCAGCATTTACAGAGGGCAAGATGTCCAAGTGATGCACCTGCTGTCCGTGTGAAGCCCGCTGTGTAATTCCAGCTGGTACCATGTTGGATTAGGTTTATGGGTGTTCGCTGTCCACTTTGAGACCTCCATTTCTTACATAGTACAACAGTTCAGAAGTTACGTGCTGGTTTTGGGAAGTATACTTTATACTGCCTGTGAATAGTTTGGGGTTTTTTTGGGTGCAGGACCTTTTTTCCACAACTATCAAATGACAAGAACGCACAATGTGCAAAAAATTCTTCAAAGAAAACAGGTGTCGTAGTTTAATTGTTGTGGGATGTCCCATGTAATGGAATAGTGATGCTCTGCCAGGGTCCGGACTCAGTGTCTCTCTCTTTGTCACGATGTCCCACCGGTGTGTCACATGACCTAAACATTCTGTGATGAATTTACAAAGAGGGGTGGGACCACCCCTCTCTGTGATGACATCACCTATTGATTGACCTACACACCAAGACACTGGTGGGAACAGATGTCCTGGCAGTGTGTCACATGACCTAAACACTCATCATCGTCAGAGTGTACAGATCATGCTACCACCACCCCGGGACATCCCACCTACAGAGCTTTATGCACTTTACTCTGGAAATCATTTCCTTTCTTTCTTCTACTAATTTTTCCCTTCCTTTTCTCCATCAGTTCTTTCCTTCCTTCCTTCCTATTTTCTCTTACCTTCCTCTCATCATTACCTTATTTATTTATTTTTCTTTCTTTTGAATCAGTTTAAATTATTTATTTATTTAACCATTCTTTTTTTTTCTTTTCTTTTCTTTATTTAAGGCTTAGTTTCGAAGGGCTATTTATCCCAGCCAGTCCTCATTTTGTGTGCTTTGGGACCTGCGTGTGCCTGAAATCATGTCACAGTGAAAACAATGGCAGTGTGTTGTTCAGATTCGTCTGTAGTGTGCTGTAGATCAAGTGTGATATTTACCACTCATCTGACAAACCTTCACCGAATACAGCGTTCATCTTTACCCTGTGTTTTCTGTTTATCCTTCTAGTCCAAGTCCAAAACAAATGAGATATTAAATTTGACTTACGGTAAATCTTTCTTCATTAGCTTTAAAGCCAGGGATTTGCTAGTTCAAGACACAAGTAGTGTTAACCTTTTTCTATCTGTTCACAATTAAGTGGCTCTTTGAAGGGAAAAAAACATGATTAGTGAGAATTGCATAAACAGTCATAATTAAAGGAAACTGAGTATTTACTTTTAAAATGTTTTCACTTACAAGTAGTACCTGATGGCATTTAATACCAGGTTTCAGCTAAAACATACAATTATTTGGGCTGAAATCATTAAATGGGGTAATAAATATAAATAAACAATGTCTAGATAAATATTAAACAATATGGTGAGATTATATAATAATAATTATATATATTATATATAGGCTACAGGGTACAACAGGGTACAGTAGTGGTGATAACGAACTAAACAAAATTCTCTGCTTCTGCCTTTTCTTCATGTTTGTGGACGGCAGGAAATATAATTCACGTATTTTATTCTAGTTCGTTCTCGTTTAATAAATGCTCCTGTTTTTCATTTTTCTTGTCAGAACATCTCACTGAGCCTTTATCTCTCTCTCTCTCTCTCTCATCCCCACAGAGAATTTTCAACTCCTTTGTGTACACGGAGAAAACTTCAAATGGCGAGACCGAGGTTCAGCAGGTGAGTAAATTTTCTCGTGCTCTCTCTCTCTCGCCCCCCCCCCCCTCTCTCTCTCTCTCACACGCACCCCTCTCTCTCTCTCTCTCTCTCTCTCTCTCCCCCTCACACACACCCCTCTCTCTCTCTCTCTCTCACACACACCCCTCTCTCTCTCT
>JBCNYH010000006.1:9024563-9037061 GCA_039654325.1 Tandanus tandanus | reverse complement strand
CTGGTCGGTGGTGGTCGTGTGATAGGGAAGGCTAAAAGTTGATGGGTGGGAACTGGAAACGACTAAATTAGGGAGAAAAATGGGGGGGGGGGGATAAACAAATAAATAAAAAAAGAAACTGTGAAAGACACACAGTTGCTGTGTGCCATGTGACTTCCAGCTTCATAAAAAGTTGCTTATTCATTTGGTTTATTTCATGAAGCCTTAATCATCATAATTCCGGAATAATGCCGTTGCATGCTGTGGAATATAACAGTATATTGGTTTGGCTGTTTTTGGAGTAAAAGCTATCAGATTTGGCCTTTCACCGTTTCTATCTGTTCACAATTACACCCCTTTTTACTCTTTAAAGGAAAAACATAATTGGTGAAAATTGCTTAAACAGCCATAATTCAAGGAAATTGCTTTTTTTTTCAAGGAAGTTTATGTTGAGTATTCTACTTACGAGGAGAACAACACTGGCTTTGGAAAGGTTCTCGGGAGTGAGCTGGGACATTCAGATTTTGTGTCCCAAACCACAGCCGCCTTGTACACTTTCACACTGAGGCTGTGTCACTGGGCGGTGCTGAAGTCAACCGACACAGCGCCTTCATAGGAAACTCACTGGGAAAACGTCCAGTCATTGAAACATTCATTCAATCATTTGCTGAACTGCTTAGTCCTACGAGGTCGTAGGGTGGCTGTAGTCTATCTCAGCTGACACTGGGCGAAGGCGGGGTACACAATGAACCGCTTGCCAATCCATCGCAGGGCCAACACACACACAACCGTTCACACGCTCACTTGCACCAAGGGGCGATTTGGTACAGCCACTTAGCTTAAAATGGATATCTTTCAACTGTGGGAGGAAACAAGAGTACCCTGAGGAAACCCATGCAAGCACAGTGAGATGCAAACTCTATGCAGAAACGCCCTCGCTGAGCCCGGGACTCGAACCCAGGACCTTCTTGTTGTGAGGCGGATGTACTTACCTTTGCTGCCTGTTATTATAACAAAAAGATTGTCACTTTAGCCTTCTGCTTTTTCTAAGCTTCAGGGTGATCCTTTTATATAAACGTTTGCCTTGTGCTAGAAACTGGTCAGTTTGTTCGATGGTGTGATTGTTATTACATGTAGATTTTTATCTCATTCATCAGTTCTTGAGTTTGTTACACTCGACGTCCTTTCCTTGAGCGTGTTTTTGCATGATTTGTGTTTGGATCGTTCTTTGTTTTTGCTGATAGTGAGCCACACAAATCCCTCTCTGGAGGCCATAGACCTTTTCCTTCACCCTGTGTTATTTTTGCTAGAGCACTGAGCCAATTTTACCTCTTAATTTCCAAGCTGTTTGGTTAAGGTGCATGCGGCCAATGGGTCATGGGCTATTTCTTTATATCCTGGACAGACTGTGTTTTTGGCAGACGTCGTCTTTTTTACGGAAAAACGAGCTGCTTTGATTGTTATGTTGCAGCTATTATTGTGTATTAGGTGCGAGGCTATGTTGTGTTTGGCGTGTGCGTGCATGATTTGTGATGTGGACGAGAGGCTTAATGTCATTTTTGTGCATGCGAGCATCCCAACAGTGTTATTGCTGCTTTGCTAAATGAGCCAGCGTTGAATGAAAACGCTGGTGTGCATATAATTTATGTTTAACACCTGGGGAAGCCCTTATTGCCAAGCCAGTACTCCTTGAACTCTTTAATTTCCCTTCGGGAACTTCTTACTGAGTAAATAAACCAGAGATCATAGACGTGTAGTTATTTCGACATGAAATCCTCGCACTGAAGTTCTCATACTGATCTGAAAGCTCATCTACTCTGCACACTTCTTTCCGCTCTCGTCATTTATCTCCAGTGTGGAGTGGAGGTTAGACTTGCAGTTCATGTCTAATTCTGATCGATTTCTAGTCTCTGAGGTTGAATCTTGCTTTCTTTGATGTCAGCCCAGTCCGCGGAAGCACATTAATCACTCACTTCACTGGCAACTTTAATGAAACAAGTCATCTGGAATGCAGCCTGTGCTGTTTCACTTTAGGTTGCAGCATTATTTATGAAATTCCAAATGAATATTCATAACTTTGTTGAACTTTTGAAGCCCATTAGTGTGTTAGCATTGGCCATTCATTTTTGACAGTGATGGTGGTGGTGGAGATTTAGTATTCATAGACGAATCAATCTAAGATATCAAAGGTTTGAGACACAGTGAAGCCACGCCCACTTGGATCCAGGAATCCAGACTAGTTTCCTATTTTCAACTCCTTCTGTGAAATTACTGAATACCAGCTAATTCCATGTATCAGTCTTGCCATGAATAGATTAGGAATTTTATAGGTTAGGAGTTAATGAGTAAATTAAATGAAACTATACTGGAGATATAGCCATTTTTGTCAATAACTCACAGTCCAAAGACATGCACATTATATCAACTGGCTGCTCTAAATTGTCCATAGGTGTGAATGTGAGTGTGAATGGCCCAGCTGTTGGAGTTGCACAAGTTATTGTGATTGTACTGCTGGGTCCAAGCCTGTATAGATGTTGAGAGTTGCAACAGGATGGAAATCTGGCATACCTGTGCCAAATAAAATATGGGGATAAAACACTGCCTGGGCAAAAAGTTCCACACTCTAATATCTGGTTGGACCCCCTTTGGCAATAAGTACAACATGTAACCAGTGTTGTTACAGTGTTGAGTAGATGCCAGAGTGTCAGATAATGAGGTTAGCACATGTTTCTTTTCCCTCTGGGATGTTTGAGCGGGCTGTGAACCCAAGCTGTTTGCTTATTTATTTATTTAGTACATTAATGCATTACAGTGTGCTGAGCCTCATGATTAGCTGGTCTTTCCCGATTGTGCCCCATGTACAACAGTATCTCCGCCCATCCTCTTTGCTGGCAACAGGTCGCAGCAGGGCTATGCAGCCTCTGGAAAGGTTTTAGAAAAGCAACCAAACAGAGCAGAAAGAACATAAATGGGAGGAGGAATCCAAACAGGCCGTCCAGCACCCTCACTCAAAATCAGCGTTTCAAGGGGAGGTGGGGAAACAGTTTCCTGAAGAACTGTGGAGGTTTTTGATTAGGGATTGTACTCTGGTGCTCCACTGGTGTCTGCAATGAAAAATAAAGGTCTGAAAATGGGTATAATATCGGAGCATTGAATATGCCATTTCAAATGGGGCTTGCTGTTATAAAGCATTGTTTTTGCTAAATATTTGGTATGCCCATGGAGCGAGTCATTGTTTACTTGTGGTTGTTGTCTTGGATTTCAAGCATATCCCTAAAGTCTATGTATTACATTCTCAAATAGCAAATGTGTACATATAAATGACATGGAATCGCACTTTGACTTGATATCATTAAAACTGTCACAGAGATGTGATGTTGAGCCAGCTGTTCATTTTGGTCTGTTTTGTTGCGTTTTCAGCTGGCGAAGAAGATCCGGGAGAAGTTTAACCGCTACCTGGACGTGGTGAACAGGAACAAGCAGGTGGTGGAGGCATCGTACACGGCCCACCTGACTTCCCCACTCACAGACATTCAGGACTGCTGTTCTATCCCACCGTCCATGATGGAGTGAGTAGATCTCTTCATGTTCTCATAGTAGGAGTAGGCTTTCTGTAAACTCAGTTCTGCTGGAAGGCTTTTTAATCTTTAATTTTTAATCTTTGTGAAGATCTTCTATTGACCATTATTCCTGTAACATCAGTGTTAATACATGGAAAAGCAGTGCAGAGGACCACTCAGCCTGGCGCCTTGCTGTCAGACAGGGTGCTTAGAATGCAGGGGAGGCAGGAAACAAAGCCTTCGAAGAAAAAAAAAAGAGCTAATAAATAAAGGCAGCAACAACAGAGGCAGTCAGCCTGCACGTGTAGCAGGTGTGGCAGAGATTGCCACTCGAGAGTCGGTCTGTAAACCACACGCGAAAGTGCAAATAAGCGCTACGCTATCGTGTTCTGAAGGCACCAACGGTAACAGTTAACAACGAAATTTGATTGCATCAAGTCATTTTTGGTTTTAATTCTCACAAAGGGCTAAATATGAAACTCTACCCACATTCACACATTTTACAAGATTTTTAGAGATGTGAAAATGGGATTATATTGTTTTCAGTAAATGTTACCACTGTGTATGTTGAATCATTCAGGTATACTCAGACATAACCGTAATTGGGCAGACCCACTGTGAGCTTTATAACAATCCAAGATGCACACTATAGTGTGTTTAAATGTCAGAAGTGTTCTATCTCCGAAGGAAGCGGGGAACACAGAGGTGCTGTTCAAATCGTGTCGAGATGCTCTGTGCTTTCATGCCTAATCTCAATGGAAGCAGCTTGCAGAGTTTCCACAGTTATCTCCTAAATCTCATCCTCCCTCCCTCCCTCCCTCTCTCCCTCCCTTTCTCTCTATCTCTCTCTGTGCTGTTTTCACCCTCTGTCTGACTTCCTTTATCTTCTTTCTTACTTTGTTCTCCACATTTTCATTCATTTTTTCCCCAGTCATCTCTTTCATCTCCTTATCAAGCATTTTTCCCACACTGAGCCTCCCTCTGTAATCTCTGATGACATTCTAAATGGATTTTTTTATTTTTTTTTGCTAGCCAAGAATTTTTATGAATCGCCACCAGGTCCATAAACTATATTCTGAAAGCATTCTCTAGCCTTTCAACCCACCCACACATGCAATGCAGAGTTTACCATGACTTATACTTGAACCTCAGCTACTCTGCACTGGGTGCTTTTCACACCCTGCTCAGTTTTACTGGGACCTGGTACAGACTGTACACTGGAGATACTTATGTAGCAGCATTTCTCCAGATTTGGGTTTAGTGCACACTCACACACTGCAAACCCTTGTATTCCCAGTACACATGATTTTACACATAATATTGCATTTGATTATGTGTATAAGCAAGCCAGAAAGAGATAACCAGGTCCAACTTATTTTGGAACTAACAAAGGGTTTGGTTTGGGCTGGTTTAAAGTTCTGGTGAATACATAAATCTCTCAAGTGGAAGTAACAAGCAAAAGCTAGAGGGGCAACATGGATAATGTAGCAAATAGGCCCTGTATGGGTACTGATTTTAATTACCCAGGTGCTTGGCTGATATGTTCTATAGCATGTTGACGTGACCAAATTATCGGTGGAAAACCGTTTTGGTTGTAGGATTTAAGAGATTGCTGAGATTTGACCTTTCAGTGTCACTCAAGCTCAAAGGTAATTGTCTCATTTGAAAGTCCCTATGTAGTTTGCTATTGATGTTGCACTGCATCGGCATGTCTGTCGGCACTTGTTTTAAGTTATAAATGCTCGTATCCTGTGACCTTGAATTTCACGTTTCAAGGTCACTCAAGAACAAAGGGGATTATGCCATTTGAAAGCTTGTATATTATTTCCTATCTGTCTGTCATTGCATTTATGGATCTATGCCATGTTGTTTCTAAGTGGTAAGTAATTTCCAGTTTAAAATTCTAACTGCACAACTTTGTGACCTTGCTCTGTCCTTCTTTGACCTTAACATTCCAAAATCAAATAATCTTTGGGACACTGGTAGGATGGTGTCCCCACCAAGTTTGGTAAAAATCCTTGCATGAGTGTGGTCAGGATTGTGGTTACTGACAAACAATCAAATGCTGGTGATTACAGTACCTCCACCAAAACTCTATTTTGTAACAGAGGAAAAAATGTTGGTGTTATATGTGATTGGATGCACATGCTCATGTGAATAAAAGAAATAATACATCCAGCCAAAAACAGTGAGTAGTACCCACAATAGCACAGAACACCAGTGTTATAAAAATATAAAATGTTTTAGCAAGACTACTATCAGTACAGCTATTTTGGATAATGTTAATTTTGAGTGTGTATGTTGGATCTCTCTAAGTACTAGGCCTCCAACTGTCACCAACTGTCTGGTATTTGTCATTACTAATAACCAGTGTTTGAGTTGAATTCAAAGTGACCAACCAGAGACATTTTCCAGAATCTTCTAAACATGCAAGATAACCTCCCAAACAATTTCAGACTAGGGTGAGATGTCATGAACCTCAGTGTGGAGACTATATCTTCAATTAAATATGGAAAGACAGTTAGACTCCAGTTTTTAAGATTTTAAATTTTATGAATACAAAAGTGTATGTAGCTTACAGAATTAAAAAAAAATATAAAATCTCCCAAAGAGTGTCATAGTCCCGGTTTTTGAGGTGCTAACGTAATTCAGGAATATGATTAGGAACCTGAAGTATCCTTCCTGACCTTGGAATTCCTCATATGTTTTGAAACCTCAGGGAACGCATGCCAAGTGAGCACGAGAGAGAGAGAGAGAGAGAAGATTGCCTGAATTATGAGCCTGAGCCGTCTGATAGCACATTGCTCCTAAAACTTCAAAGGCTTTCCATAAACACTCCCAGACTCTTGGACCACTTTGTGAAAATTTTCAGTTCTCACTGTGACAGTTTTGGAAAAAATTTCCCTCAAGCGTTGAGTAGCAGAAGCAGTACCGCAAGCCTTCAGTTGTGGGTTTGAGGTGAATTTGTACTGGATATGACTGTGACATTTATATAACCATAAAATATACATGAGAGGTAACCGACTCATGTTGATTACACCAAAGGCTGAAATGTTCGTGATCTGCAATACACTTTAAATAATGACAGATAATCCCAGTAGAAGTGCACAAAATTTAACTAAATCTCCATAACTTACAGATGTTTTTTCCTACAAGTGAAATTATAGTAAGAACTAGTCTGGACTGTGGATACAATTTATTGAAAATAAAGGCACCAGCTAAAAATGTTTTGGTTCCCTGTGCCATCCTCTACAGATGAACAGATTTAGTATATACTACACAGCAATGGTTCTGATTGGTTCGCTATCTCAAGATGATTAATCTCACCAAAGGCAAGGTGGTTATCACTGTTTATTCTCTGAGATGGAGGTGCAGAATTGTTTTAATACTGGAGCTCGTGCGTGGAGCTGCATAGGCATGGAACATGACTTTGTTGGTTGTCCCGTGTCCATGCCTCATGCCATGCTTGGCTTGCAGTGTGAGTGGCGGAAGTGCACAGGAGATTAATCCAGGCTTTCGGCTGCTATGGCATAAGGGTAGTGGTTGTTTATTGCTGTGTCCAATATTATGAGCAGGCCTCTTAACAGTGCTCTCTCTACCAGGACCCAGATGCCAAGTCCTTCTGTCCCTTTGCCTATTTGTCACAATGTCCTGCCAGTGTGTCACATGATCTATACACTGTGACTACAGATTGACCTATACCTATTCACAATAGCTAGAAAAAAGATAAGCGCTGTAGCAGGCATGGGTAATGTAGTTCATTGCCAGGAATAGAGCATGTTCCTTGAAACGTGGTGCCCATGTTTCAACATGAAATACAGCAGGTGACGTAGTTTCACATTCTCAACTGAGTAAGAAATTGTTCATTGTTTATTTTTCAAGTGCTCACGTGACTACTAACTAACATGACCTGTGCACATCTCTGTATATTAATCGTTATAACAAGGCATGAATTTATATGTATTCAGACCACAGTATAACAGAATGCCCCTTGACTGCATTTATTCACCACTAATTTCAGTATTCTTTGATTTTGGTTGAATGAATAATAAAAATAAACTTAACATTACATTTATATTGTCCTTATCTAATATACAGCAAAAATGTAAAAAGAAAACCCCAAAAGAACTTTGAGCTTGCTGTTTAGGAAATCTCGGAGTGAAAATTATATCATTAGTGGTTGTGAAAATACACACTGGGTTTTACTGGTATTGCTTTGTAATGCTGTTCATACCTAAAGAAAAATTATGAGCAGTGTACTGAATGAACTGTCATTTTGCTAGTATTGGAAATGTTTCCTGTCCTCCTGCCAACCTAAGCTCGCTCTTGCCACACTACCCTGACTACAGTATGCTCATACCAATGCCTTACTATATACCATAACAGAGACCTTTTCTTCATTACTGACATTAATGAAGTGAGTACTGATGCTGAGGGGGACCCTGGGTACCCGTTATTATAAAACGTAGCATGTTTGAGCATATATCACCATCAAGCTGTGTCTGTTTTGCGACATCACAAATGGTGCTCATCCTAGCACACGCCGAGAAACATTATCACAGGAGAATGAATGAACTTCATTTAAAGAAGGTAGGAGAGCATTTGAAAATATACGCCAGTTTAGCATAGCTTTCACTAAGACTTCTAACTGATAATATAAAACAGGAATAAAACATTAAGTATATATCATTTTATAGAAATTGAATGTTGTATAATATAAAATGAAAGATAAAATTTAGTCTTGAATTTATAACTATTTTTTAAATAAACTACTATGAATATAGGGGCAACATGGTGGCGCAGTGGTTCCATCGTCTGCCTCACATCAAGAAGGTCCTGGGCTTGGCAATGTTTCCATGCACATTACATTACAAGACATGCACATTAGGCTAATTGACTGTTCCAAATTTCCTCTAGGTGCGAGTGTAAATGGTTGTTTGTGTGTATGTTGGCTTTACTATAGTCCGGCGAGCTGTTCAGGGTGTACCCCGCCTTCGCTCAGTGTCGGCTGAGTTAGGCTCCAGCCTTTCCGCAGCCCTAGTAGGATTAAACGGTGCAGCAAATAAGTGAGTCTTTGTGAGACTATAAATGTACAGGATTTTTAGTTCTTTTAAAGTGTACCTGTGGTGAATTAGTGTTACTAACTATTTAAAACGATCACGTATAACATCAGCGGTTGCTTACGGCAACTTCAGTCCATGCCCGTTTTCAAAGTGCATGCGAGAGTTACAACTGTAGGCATGCTCAGAGACATGTTTGGCTTTCTGATTGGCTGTTCCAGCCTGGTAGTGAAAAGAACTTGTTGGATTGGCTGTGGTACGTCACTGACCCGTGTAGCATAACGACTTATTGTCGGCCAGTGCTGAGCTGCATAAACAACTAGAGCAGGAATCGCGGAAAACATTTCTTTTTGTTCCTAAACCTGACGACAGGAAAGCCGAGTTGCCAAAACGTTAGCTGCATAAGCCATTTTGGATTCACCGTCACACACATCTCTGGCAGTATTCTCATCCTCAGAGTCACTAGAATCTGAAGTTTCACTGTCTCCACTTGAGACGTCAACAACGCCCAACGTGTTGACATCACTTCCGCGGGAAAAACACCTGCTAAGCTGCTAACACCCGCAGTTCAGCCCCGGCTAGTAATTCATGGGATGAAATTACCCAGTTTTGTGCTTTTTATGGTTATTTATGTTAAAGTAATCGTCTGTATCACTTAAACGTATTACATTCACGCAAATTATGCTGTAAGGATGACCAGCACTGGTACTCATTAAGTTTGGTATCTCTGAGTCTGATCATATTTCTTATTTACTATAACGTTCATGTTTTAAATTAAAAAAATAAATAAAAAATTGAAAGACTTGTTGTTTACCAACATTCCAGACTTTCGTTTTGGCGTCTGTCTGGAGTAAGCTGAACCATGGGAAGTTTTAATGGCTCCATGGTTAAATGAGGAGCTTTATAGTAAATTACTTTCTTTTTCTCATCTCTGACATGAGCTACAATGTGGAAATAGTTAAAGTTGTTCAATGTAAAATGAAACCCAGCAGTCCAGATTTCTCTTTTTTTTTCTTTGCTGTCTTTTCATTAGTTTGATTGTTCATGCTTTCTTATAAGCTCTGTCCTATGGATGGATGTCAGTGTACTATACTCCGGCCACTTGCCTTTCTTAGATCACAAATCCTGCCTCTTTTAGCCTCCGGATGCTGGTGCACTAATGACTCGATGGTCTGATAAATGAGGAGTGAGAGAAGACTGGTGCTATATGGTTCTTATCTCCAGGGAGCTGCTCGAGCTTTATAGTAGCGCTGGAGTGGAGCCCCAGGCCACCTGATCATATCACCTTCCAAATCAAGTGCTGCTAAATGAGAGTGGAAGTGTGTCTTAGACACGGCCAGTGGGGGATCAGGCACTGGTGAGGTTTATGTCTGAGATCTGGTGTCTTTGCAAATGTGTGCAATTATGGAGACTGTGTTAAAGCCTGATGCACACCTGCCTCTTAGATCTCAAGAGGAAACACAGTTGTTGCTGGGAGACAGACTGTAGGATGTGAGAAGGTCAGTATTACTGCGTTTCAAGTCGCATACTTCCTTTAGGGTACTTCTATGTTGTATACTATGTACTGGCATGTGCTGTGTGCAGATTCTGACAGGGAAGTGATGTCAAGTGGAGCAAATTGAGTGGTCAGCGAGTTTTTTGAAGGGATGTATTATTACGATCCATGTGTCAGATATTGTTTACTTTCTTAACCCACTGCTTGATGTAGGGATTTTTTTACTCCTGCTTTCTTGCATGCTTTATTTAGAGCCTCATTTGCACATGGAGCTTAAATCAGCGATGGAGGAGAAAATGGATAGAAAAATGCTCTCAGACTCTGTAGCTCGCTGTGTGTCTGTTGCTCCAGCATCCTCTTCTCCTCTTCTTCCTTCTCCTCCTCCTCCCTTCTGCTCTTTTCTGATGTTCAGTTCAAAGCGTTTTGCAAATGTATTATTTTTTTTATCTATCCCATTTGCCTAGCTCCCTTCTCATAAAAAGTGTGTTGAAGGAGAATTCTAATGACGAGAGCCTGGTGGGAATTAAATGTCTGAAGTTCAAAGCACTTTGCACATCACAGCAGCCGTCAATCACGAGGTGGCGAGGGCGACGGGAGGGGGTCGGCTTTGGAGGACGAGAGCGTGAAACGAATGAAATAGGTCGAAAGGGAGGATCAGGATGATTTCCGAATGAGGTGTTTATTTCAGGGGGAAGTGCCGGACGAGCGAGTAATGAAGACGGCTGAAAAGGTTTTGGCGTCAGGATTAGGAGAGATCTGGGTTGCACAGAGTAAAAGTCAACGCTACAGTCTTCCGAGACAAGTCGAGATAAGATGAGTAGCACATTTGGGGAGCAGCTGTGAAACACTTTCTCTCTCTCTGTCCCTCGTACAGGCGTATGGATCCAGTGTGGTGTGAATAAACGTTCTCGTCCCCAGCTGTGATGGTTCCATAAAACAGGATTTATGTTACAATCTTAGTTTGTGTACATCTGCTTGAAGGCTGGTGACTGATTTTATCCAGCTGCGGAACATCTCTGTCTTAAAGAAATATGCTGTGCTTTTTGTCCTATCATACATAAATTATACTCATAGAGATGCCAGAAATGCCTCTGCATATTCGAGCAGTTAACCAATCATGCGGCACTATCACATTTCATAGGTTTATACGGATACAAGAAGAACAAGCACTTTACTTAATGGTCATGGACATCAGGGTCAAAAGTTGATGCACAGAAAAGGTCACCTGGCCTTAGTGTAAGTGTATTTTATTTTATGACTTGACGTGTACACATACGAATGAACGGACAGATGGACACAATGTTCAACACAAAAAATTCAGATTGATGCTGCACCAATTTCTTTTAAGTATGGTGCGCGCAGCTCCGCTATTACGATTTGACGCCAACCGTGATAGAACGTGGGAATCGTAGTAGAGCTTAACAGATCTTAACAGAGCATAAGAGACCTTGATGCTCCACTGTATGGGATCTTGATGAACCTGGAAGCACAATTCCTTCAAGTCTCTTCTTCTGGATGCACCCTGCCCCCTTTTTATACCCCAATCATGTTTTAAGCGTGGTCATAAATTGTGGAGCAATAAATAAGTAAATAAATGCATTGTGATTCAGAAGGTGATTTGTATTTAATATACTGTATTTCTTTAATTGAGAGGTTTTTGACCAAAGTTTCTTCCTCTATCTGCTCGGAGTTTAGTATACATTTTGAGCTTAACTTTTACTAGGAGTCAAAAAAATGAATGAAGTAAAAAACTTTGCAGTGCTTTTAAGATTCCACAGTTTTTTGGGGCTTTAATAGTTTTATTTTGCTAGATGTCCACTGAGGATTTTGTCTAAAAGCTTCTTCAGTGTGATTACTGTACCTCCAGTGTTCTTCGTAAAGCACGACTCCTGCAAAACCAGTGTCTTTTACGTCTTTTATTTAAGTTCAATAGCAGTGCAAACTATTCACAGATAACGTGAATGTAATGGCTCTGTTTGTTTGTTTATTTATTTATTTATTTATTCTGTTTGCAGCTTCGATGGGAATTTTAACACAAACGTGTCAAAAACCATCAGCTGTGATCGACTGTCCCCCAACGTCAACAGCCGAGCTTTCAACCCTGGACGAGACCTCAATTCGGGTGAGTACAACAGCACGTACACACTCAAACACAAAGAATGAATGATGTGCTTATTTCCACCTGGCCACCTGCTGCTATGGCAACAGTTTTAAAGAGAATACCTAACCTCAGATTTTAGGGAGAAGGTTATTTTGGGTTTTTGGTTTTGCTGAAGTGTTTTTAGTTTTTTTGTATGTATTTTTGCTGTATTGTGTGTATAGTTTTACAATTTTCTGTGTGTGTGTGTGTGTGTGTGTGTGTGTGTGTGTGTGTGTGTGTGTGTGTGTGTGTGTGTGTGTGTGT